>JAIPRN010000093.1:0-124472 GCA_025469175.1 Geopemphigus sp. TES_GeoC_2020
CAAGACGACCAAATTCCCCCCCCCTCCCCCACAATTCTCCACTTTCACAAACACCTCCCACCCAGTCCCTTTTATTCGTCATACCCAACCTTCCCCCCCCCAACCATCCCGGCCGGCAAGGGTAACACAACGTGGCCCGAGCGAGAAACGTCGCCGACAAAAATCCACCGTCATCATCCACGACTTCCGCGCCGGTCGAATTCTCGAGATCTCTCTCTATGTCGTGCCCAAACCACACCAGCAAACCGAGAGGGGGAGGGGACGGGACGGCGGCACACCCCGTGTGACTGATAAGCGCGTTAGCCGCCGGGACGAACACGGGCACCAGCGAGGGAGGGACAAACCATTTTCCGCTTTCGAGTTCCGAGTACATTTTTCTTAAACCGTTTCCGACCGTTTATCGGTTTTGTTTTCCCCGTTTTTTTTTCGTTTCGCGTTATAACTTTCCCCGATTTTGCTTTTTCTACATGCGTGTAAATACCGTACCGTGCGCGTTATTAATGCCGTTAGTATTATTATTACTACTACTACAACGAGGTCCGCCCGCCATTGGCGAAACTCCCGCGCTCTCTCTCTCTCTATCCCGTCCGTACTCGTGTTCACCACCATTCGGGGATGTCACGGCGAACGGGCAGGGGCGCGAGGGCAACGACAGTAACGAACAACACCAACAGCGGCAACAACGATGACGAGCCGCTTTTTGTACGCCAACGAAACGTCGTAATACTACTAACGGCAATAGTAACGAGTTTTTCGAAAACCGCGCGCGTAAATGTGTTTTTTTTTTTCGTTCGCGCTAATATAATTTTCGACGAATGTTTTCTAAAATAACGAGTAAAAATTTCTTTTTCCTAATTTCGCCAATTACCGCCACCTCGCTAAGTTCGCGCCGTCGTGTTTACGCGCACGCGGTCGTTTCTTTTTTTTTTTATCATTATTATTATTACTACTATTATTACGTGTTTATATATATATACATATTTATTCTCTACCGCCCCTTACGTAGTTTTCTACAATCGCCTCCGCGTCCGACCGTATCATCGCGTGTTAGTCAAAGCTATGCCTCGCCATCGTCGCACAACGATGGGATCGCCCCGACCCGTATCCGCCACGCTCGCGCGCCAATCAAGTCCAAACCTACCCCTATATAAACCGTCGTTATAATAAATACGTTTCGCGTTCCGGTTCGTTCGTCGGGCCATAGTCAAACGAAACGTCGAATACTCTGTTCTCTAACCTAAACCTGCCTCTTCCCCCCCTCATCCCACCACCATCCGCCCAACGTCAACTCTCCCTGGCCCAACGTATACGAGAGATATACAAATGTACATTACGATTATTATATTATTATTATTTTTATTATTATTATTATTATTATTATTTAGGGTTTTCCGTTTTGATCGGTTATTTTTTTTTGTTTAGTACAAATATTTATAGACTAACGAATTCGCGCGCGTCCGTCGCCGCGAACGCGCCGAGTTTCATGTGTGTTCCCGTAACGAAAACAATAGGACTTAGTACGAAACAAGAAGAGACTATATATCGATTACCTCTTCTCTGTAAAAAATTAACGACGACGAAAACCGGCGAACCGTTCGAAAACGATACGCTTACCACGCCTGGGGGGAGGGGGTACAATAAACGTCGTACCCGTTGCACGGCGACCAACTGCTACTACTAATACATACCGCGCCACCGTTAAATACACCGAGCGTACCGAATGCGTCTCCTGGTCCACCGCGTTTCTTTTTTTAAATACACACCGTGCGCCATCAATTTCGCGTAATCATCACATCGAACCTCTGAAGTGCGAGAAACGATTTCCGTTTACTTCGTCGCCGTCTACAAAATTACGCGCGTCCCGTTCCATAACTACGGCGGCGCCGCCGCCGCTGCCCTCCCCTCCCGTTGACCCTTTCCTCCCCGTCAAAAAAAAAAAAAAAACGTATTGTTCTCGCGCGTTGTACGCTTTTTATTATACGTATATATTATATTTTTACACGAAATATCGTTTTTTAATATATTTTTTTTTTGTAACTTCCGATTTTTTTTTTTTTTTATATTAAACACCTATTGTTATTTTACGCCTAATAATAATAATTCTATATATATATATAAAATATAATAATAGTAATAATAATAATTTGTAAGTCGGTCACCCTACGCGTGCACCGTATATGTGCCGAGGTGGTTATGTAATCCGAAAAATTTTAAATATGTATAACATTTTGTCATTTACACGCATTATATTCATTTATCGATTTCACGTTTTATTGTTTTTCGTCGTCCTTTCCGCGGCGCCTCGTACACAACAACCAACACCGTTGTCGCTCGTGCGTGGCGCCCCTCACATTGTCGTCGACCTTTACGTATACGTAACGATACCCGTTATTCGGCGTCGACTGCGTCCACTGGTCCGTAGGCAACAACAAGTACGGCGGAATTTTCGATGCCCCCTGCCCTGTGCCGGGTCCACGATGCACGGCGAAATTTGTGGCCGGCCGCCGCCCGCGTGTAACAACAACGATTGGAACAACGATTTTCGTTTCTCGCCCCGCCGGTGGGGCACGCAACTCGCCGACGTACCGAAATTGCCTACACGGGACGCCGCGCGTCAGCGGCGAAAAATTTCGGACCGACTCCCGAGCGCGCGTGTACGGACGGCGGGCCGTCAGCGTCGGAATTAGAGATACGCGCGCGAAGGCCGTTCAGACACGAACGTTTATTACAATTTCGATACCCTTCTGGCGATAAAACATTATTCCGGGTACGTCCGGAAAATAACGTTCGCGCGGAATACAATAGAATACATATCCACCCCATCGGGCACGATAAAAAGTGCCCTACGTTAAATAAACGTACACGGAACGGTTAAAGGGTACGTACGATAAATACGACGACGAACGGGCAATTTCGAATGGCCAAGTTGGTGGACGCGACGGCTCACAATTATTCTTATGTCGAGCGGCGGCGGCGGCGGCGAAACTAGTGAGAACGTTACTGAACGAAAACGCGATTCCTTCGCGTCTGAAAATTCGCAACCGTATTACGGCGTATTTGTACGTTTACTAAACAAACGCGTGTACGTACGTATATTTGACGATTTGCCGTTTTTCGACGCGTCGTATTTCGCAAATTCGAACGTCCTTTTTCGAATTTCCCGATTGTCTCGTATCCCGGTTCACCTTTGGTCCCAGTTGATCCGGATAAACGGGTTTCGCGCGTCGTCCGGCCGTGGCGGCCAAACACGTCCGCCGGTCGACCCGTACCAGCCGTCGTACATTTGAAAAGGTTAGTGTTAAGGAGGAAATGGTTGTTATTCGTCAACGGGCCAGACACCGACCGACCCACCGAGGTGTGGTCGTAAGTCCAACACGCCGGCCGACCAACGGTTCACACACACACACACACCGGTACCCAACGGGATTGTTCGAAGTGTCGACGGGAGGGTACCGACGACGTAATGTAAACATGGACGTTTCGTTACACACACACACACACCACACGTCCCACGAAAGACGGACGTTGTTAATTACGGTGGCGACGGGCTCCATGACCCGAGTAGATCACGGCCGCGATGTTTCAGGGACCGGAAAGGAGAAGGGACGGCGGGCCGAATTCGACGATTCCGCCGCGGCATGCCGTAATCAATTACTTCGGACCAAACCAGTGATCTAGAGCTCGCCCTCCCTACGCCTCACTAAGATTAGGGATCTTGAGGCTGGATCCGGATTTCGGTCGGAATGATTGCAACGGGTCCGTCAGGATAACGAACCGAAAGTCTCGGTCGCCGTAATATAAAAACGACTTTCGTACGTGTGTGTTTGGAACACGCGTGTTCGAGAGACCGTACACCTGTATCGGACGGATGATTTCTAAAATTGATATTGTCGGCGGACATAACCGAAGGGCGGTTGTTCCACACCGACCGTGGACGCCGCCATGCTTGGCGTTCCTCCCAAAGTCCGACCGCTGGCTAATGTGACGGTGGTGGCGAGGGATCCATCGAGATCGGTGGCCACGCCGTGGTGGTTGTAAGTTTTTGTCCGTAAACGTTCCGACGATTTTTTTCGGTTAAAAGACGGGTAAAAAAAACCAAAAAAAAAAAAAGGTAGAATAATTCGTACAAGGGCACGAACACGGATAAACGACGATTTGGAAAAAACGTGAAAATCTTTAATGATATAAAAATATACGTACATATAAAAAAACTACATTTTTCGGTAAAAAAAATGTCGAGTATAAAATACAAAATTTCGCGCGCGTCACAATTACAATCGAGTATAAAAAAGGTTTCGGCGGGACGAATTTTCAAACGGCTTTAATTATATACCGACTAATCATTAATATACGTATCCATAACTAAATTCTACTTACAACATACTGGACAGATAAATAAATCGTTTACGACGCGTATAAATAACCGCGCTTGTTGGTCCTATGGAGCGATAACGCGTATAATATTGTCGTGAAAGCGGTGGTTCGCGCGTAAAGTTTGTGCGACAAATCGATTTTTTTTTTAGAAAACGGGTCGAAATATACAGAACCGCGCGTTCGCCTAACGCCGTTTATTAAAAGCGAAAAGAAAAAACGCCCGCGCCCGTATAAACGCGGAAACGATTCGGGTAAATTATAAATTACTTTCTAAAATTAAATTCGCTTAAATTACGTCGTGAAATAAAATTACGTAAGAATACGAAATTTAAAAAAATACGTCGTTTCTAATTGCTACGTTTTCCTAAAGACGGGACACTTTTAAAAACGTGCGCGCGCTCACATATATATATATATCTAAAAGGTAAATATAATTAATAAATAATGGACGGAATTAATAGTGAAAGACAAAAAAAAAAAAAAATACAAATACCGAGTAATACGTACATAAAATGCACCGAGATTCGAGCGAACGGTAAAAAAAAAACCACGAGATAAACCCGTTAATTTATACGCTAATTTCTTGAATTTACGAGACGCGAACAGCACGTGTTTGGATACAAAAAATGAAAAAACGAACGCGTGTGTTTGTATAGTTCTCGACGAGGTTCGCGTTGGCCCATTTATCATTCGGCTAAGTACGCGACGTTTGTCCGTACTTCGGACGAGTATAATATTATCTCGACGAAGGAATTTTACTTTCGCGAAAATTCATTAGTCCCTTAAACTAGTAATATTATATAAATGTGTTAAAAAAAGGGATTTTTATTAACGACGTGCGTCTTGTCGCGTTACGGTTATTCTAAACAAAATCGAATAATGTTAAGAGAAACGTAATGGACAGACAAATCACCGCCGAGTTCCGAATGGCCGCGTTAGACAGATACAATTCAGGATTGCCTGGAATAAAAAAAAAAACGATTTCTCGTTATACAGTCTCAGAGGTTTTCGTATAAATTATTTATATTAGTACGCGAAATTATATTTTCGTTTTGATTTTCGATTGTTTGATTCTAGTCTTTGCATCCTATTTCCGGCACGCATATTATAAATTTCCCGACGAACACGTGGCGTTTTTTAAAATAACTATTACTTATTCATATACTCGGCGGTTGGATATTTTGCGATTTACGAAAAGCTTAGAAAGTTTTTATTTTTGTAAGTATATTGTTTCAATTGAATGTCATACATAAATGTTCAATCAAAAAAAAAATAAAATTTAAACCAAACAACTATTATTAATTCTAAAATTTAAATCTAATCGTAAAGTTATTTAAAAATAATTTTTATCGTACACATCGTTAAGAATTTACATAAAATATAATTACATGTACATATATGTATAAAAACTAAGTCAATTTACCCATTTGAAAAATGTGTGCGGGTGATGACATGCGTCCGTCTCCACCATTAGAATATGCCAAAACTCTGAGTTTGTACACTTTACCAGGTATCAATTTTGTGACGTACGTTTCTAATTTATTTCCAATTGACACAATCGTATCGTTGGCTGTGCTCATGTCTTGGTCATTTTCCCAAACCCGCACCTATGGAATGACATCAGTATAGTGTATCGAATTATTTTAACGATTTAATATATAAATATATATATATATTTACGCAAAACTACTTACTTTGTAACCCTTGATAGGTTCCTCTTCCAGAGTTGGAGCGACATAACGCCAATTCACACGAATTGTATCAGGATTTATACCTTCAATAGCAACGGCCGATGGAGGTTTTTGTGGTGCTTTTCTATATGTCCGTTCTAGAAAAAGAGTTAACATCATTATTAATTTCCTGTAGAATAATTGTCATGTAGACCACACAATTATTTATTGAAACGTTTCATTGGCAATTGTGCAAAGGCCTTATCGACAGGGAAATTATTAAAATTTTATAAAATTTAAAAATTTAAACACTTTTATCTTCTCGCAGATTTTCAATTTTGCGAGTTCTTACAACGGGATTTGATAAATATTAATATACTAGAAAGGAACATGGTTAAATTATATTCTATATTAGAGATACCGTGTCTATTATAATTAAAAAGCTCACCAATATATCTTTCACTTTCAGGACCTTCTCCAGCGGAATTAAAAGCCATTACTTTTACATAATATTCGGTGTCTGGCTGTAAACCAACAACTAATGCCCAAGGGTTGATAGACCTACTTAAGTAATACACAGCGTTTTCTTCTTTCTCATTTTCATTTTTCTTCCAATACTTTAACTAAAAACAAAAACGCGCGTTAAAACAATTGACCATTAAATTTTAACAGAAATTATAATTAATTGAACATTAACTTTGACTAAGCTTGCCAGATTTTGACATTACCAAACCAAGACATATCGAGTTATCTTACTAGAGTCTAAACTTCAATGTATAATACATTAATAGATGTTTGGATAATAATTCCATTAATTTATTCGCCTAATTAATAGAAAAACTAAGCACATGCCAAGGAGGGAAAGAAAGGGAATATGAAGACCAACATGAGAAGATGGACACTTAAAAGGATCAAGTTAAATTTATTTATCACCGAGGTTTTCTTACTAACTACCCACAATAGAACATGTTTTAGTAAAATTTATATAGAACTGTATTATAAAAAATACTTACTCGGTGGCCAATTAATTTACCACGCAACATTTCTCGAGATTGGTCAATGGGTATCCAGCTAACATTAATTGCAGTTGAATTATAAGATATTGCAAACACTTGTTGAGGGGAAACTTGAGGCATATCCTCCGCGCTGTATATTATTTTAGGGTCAGAAATTGGACCCGGACCAATCGAATTAAACGCCTATAGGATAAAAATAAAATTAACAAAAATCACAGATACAATGAAACACTAATGTTCAAAATGTATACTTGAATTTTAACTTCATATTTGGTATAATAAAATTCAGGTTTTATATGGACAACTGTAGAACCAATATTTCCACTATCTTGTAATGTTTCATACTGAAAATCAGAATCATGGTTCAAGCGTCTCCAATATACTTTATAATAGATACCAGGTCCATTTTGATCTTCAAGAGGCAGTTGCTATTCATAAAGGTTTACATTAATTAATAACACTGCAAATTACAATATGAATTTAATTGAACAAGTCTATCTTACTTTCCACACAATAGTTAAATCTCCAATTTTACCACCACCGCCAGTAATATTTCTAGGGGCTTTATAAGGTTTATCAGCGGGGGTATTGACTTGTGGTGAAGGCAAAGACATTTCACCAAATCCAATATCATTACCGGCCATCATTTTAAATTCGTATTTTGACCAAGGTTGCAGTACATTTTCTAAAAATGTTTCCTTCCGACCATTATATCTGTCAATTTCTTTTGCTATAATATCTAAAGTATAACAGAATACATTTTAATAAAACAAATTACGCTTTAAAACTAGTTAGTACTCACCTGTAGCTATTGTGAACCAAGTACTATTTAAATATGTTCGAGCAATTACAATGTAACGTGTTATTTGACGTCCATTAGTAGCACCGTCTGTCCATTGTAATTTTGCAGATGTTTTTATTACTTCAACTTGAACACCGCCTAATAGAACGTTTAATTCAATAGCATTTATTTGTATGCTGTATAAATATAACATAATGTATATTTAAAATATATTATAATTACCTGGTGGCCCAGGTGGTCCATCAACAAATAAAGTCGTTGTTGAAGAAATTTCTCCAACAATACTTCTTACGATGCATTTGTATTCACCTGAATCTTCCAAAGTCATATTACGGATAAGCAATACTCCACCATTAATATCCTGTTATTTACACATATATTTTATATAAAAGAGCAAAAATAAAAATAAAAATTTACAAATAGCAAGCGTATAAAGCATTGAAGACATTTTATAGACTTTAAATGTATAATTAGTAAATTATTTCTAAATAAATGTCCAACTATGAAGCAAAATATAAAAGACAAGTAAATGTTGTTACAAAAATAAATTTTAAATTAGAAATTGGTTATCTAAAAGACAAATACAATTCTCTTAAACTGAAAAATTGAAATTTTTATTTAATTTAAAATAATATAGGTATTTATAAAACTGAAATGTTACTGTCTATTAAATAGAACATTATTACTTTTCTCTATGGATAAACATAAAAACTAATACTTACAACATGTTCAGTAAGTTCAGAATTTGAATTATGCAACGGCATGTTATTGTGTGTCCAAATATAAGCCATATCCAATACTTCATCAGAAACTGCTTGACAACGTAACAATAAATCAAGTTTAATAATTGATCGAATTTGTGATGGAAGTTGTTCAATAAATACAGGTCCCCCTAAAATATTAATAATAAATTAATTAGTTCTAAAAGATAATTATTAAAATATAATTACGCATTGTTATAAGTCTTCCTTGACTTTCCTCGGTACCATAAACATTTTGTGCTATACATATATAAATTCCTTCGTCATCTCTTCCAAGAGGATTAATAATTAAATTTCCATTGTCCAATATATGACGTCTTCCCCCAGACCCTACAAAAATAATAATATATTGATATAAACAAGAAATACATTTATCAGTAATATACAAAATTACAATGAAAAAAAATTATATAACTAACCTATTACGTAACCATCTTTTTTCCATGTAAATTTTGGTCTTGGTGCCGCTTCAGGATTACACTCTATTGTTACATTTTTACCTTCTGCACCATATATTTCTGGTTTTAAAGGATTTTTTTTAAACGATGGACGTAAAGCTGTAAAACACGTTTTTTAAAACTTATTTTTCATTGATTAAAACAAGATTAACTTACATAGAACTCTCAGCTGAGCGGATGAGTACCGGGTTTTTAATGTATTCCGTGCTTGACACTGATACATTCCAGAATCTTTTTCAGCATCTAAATATTTTATGGTCAACACATTATCTTGTATCAAATACCGCTTTTGATCATCAGGTTGAAGTTTATCAATTTCTAATAATTGGCCATTTTTAAACCATTTATATGAAACTTCTGGAACACCAAAAGCTTCACAAGTCCAAATTAAATCTGCTTGGTTATCCATATGTTTATCTTCAAGTGGGATGGTAAAGTTTGGTTCGGCTAAAATAATACATTTTTATCGCTTATTAATAATTAAAATTCTTTAAAAATAAAAAACATTAATTACCTTGAATCGTCAAAATAACGCTTTTTTCTTTAGAATCTCGGTCATTGGAAACATGGCAATTATATTCACCTTGATCTTCAACTTGAACCTTTGGAATAATCAATACACGATTGAAATTTTCCAAAGAAGCTCCTCGAGGTAAAGGAGCACCTTTTCTTGTCCAGTTGTATGAAGGTACAGGACTAAAATTAATTGTGTATATGTTATTTATTTAAATTAATAATAATAATAATAATAATAATAATAATATTTACTATGCAAACGCAACACATTCTAATCGAACTTCTTGGCCAGCTATTGGTGCTTCTGGGAAAGCTTTAGGAAAATTATTAGGTAAAATAAGTTGTTGATAATCAGCTATAAAATAAAACATTGTGTTAAAATATT
Source organism: Geopemphigus sp. TES_GeoC_2020 (assembly GCA_025469175.1). Taxonomy (NCBI): domain Eukaryota; kingdom Metazoa; phylum Arthropoda; class Insecta; order Hemiptera; family Aphididae; genus Geopemphigus; species Geopemphigus sp. TES_GeoC_2020. The sequence goes on from JAIPRN010000093.1 coordinate 9,983, forward strand.
AAAAAATAAATCATTAAAATTGTTAATACATACAATGTGTCACTACATGTAATGAAAATAATGGTCCATTTTTTCCTGTATTTGAAACTTTACTTTGAACATTACAGCTATAATTTCCTGCATCCATTTCTTCCAATGAGGAAAAATATAAATATCCGTCATAAGACACAAATATTCTTTTATCTTCTTGTACCAAATTGGGGAAAGATTCTCTTACCCAATAATATCTCACATCTAAAAGTAGTTATATATTTAATCATTATCTAATTGAAAGTGAATAATAAAAATATTCAGACAACTAGTTACCTGGAAAAAATTGTGGTGGATCACAAAATATAGTTTTACCCCAATTCTTATTACCACGTTCAAGAGGCCGTTGTAAATTAAATTCACCGATAAAACCGAAAGAAAGTTGTATACTTTCAGATACAATTGTCCCAAACATATTGGATGCTTTACAATGATAACGACCACGGTCTTCATCCTGTATTAAAACATATTTTATACGCGTTATTAGTTTTGTTTCATAATTAATCAATATTTAAAAAATTTCTTATTACCCTCTTAGGAGCATAAATAATGAGTGATCCACCGCTTAATGTAAATCTATTATTACTTAATGGGTCAATTTTTAACGCGATTGATTTGTCTTCATTATCATATTCTTCTCTGAACCATTCATACGTAGGAGTTGGGTAGCCACCAGCAACACAGCTATAATTTGATAAACAAATGCGTACATATAATTCACCACCACACCACGAAGAATAAATAATGTCTTTTGAATCTTAACTCCCACATACTTAAGAGTTACATCGTTAGTAACTGCTTTTTTAGTACCATCAAACACCATATTTGTTGGCTGTTTAATAAAAAACGGACCTCGAGGAATTTTTAATGGATCGTCAATATTGTATCCATACTGATACGATCTTTCTTCAATAATTAAATGTTGCATATCAACGGCAATTTCACATATGTAAAGCAAATATCTATCCCCTGGAACTTTTTCGAATCCCCATTTATGCAATTGCGTAGAATACCTGAAAATAATAATTTACATCCAGTGAATATTAGTATTCAACTAAGCTAACTAACAAATAAAACATAAAAAGTAATGATATCGAATTTTTAATGCCAATTTTTCATTTTATTTTATATGGCCACGATTATTTATATTTGTTGACTTACGTATACGCTATGTAATCTCTGTTTAATGTGGAATGTTGTTCAGGTAACAATGCATTCTCGATATCTATCAATGGAATATTAGTTTCGGAGTCATCATACCAAACTCCTGGAGATGTTTGTTTACCACTTACATACCACTGTCTGTGCTGTGGATCTTGTTGTAACAGTTGATTGATAAGAAAACCATGTTCCTCCACACTATTAACACTAGCTAACTCTGCACCATAAGCCTAAAAAGAAACAAAAACACCTCAATATGTATAAATTATTTCAAATGTTCACGTGCGAAGTAAATTTATTAACTGTAATAATAAAAATATGAATATGTGGAAAAATAAAAAAAATGACGAATTTTGTTTGTAATTTAAATTAAATGTACATTTAAATAATAAAAACGAAAAAGACGCAACTTAAATTCAGGCATAGTGCTGCGCACACCTATAAAATGAGGATCAAGATATATGTAAAATAAATGATATTCGTAGCTAAAACGATCAATTAATTTTTGCATTTGTTATTAGAAATAAAAGCAAATACTATACAACCTAATACCAAGTACGAATTGAGCTGTTTTTACAAAATATTATCAATCGTTTGCCAAATTTCAACTGATTGAGGTACCCATATAAATTGATTATACGATATTTAAAAAAAATGTTTGTATTTATTTAAACGCTATACATACGCGACAGTTTCGATGAGCTTCATTCCTGGGCCGAATTGGCGATTTAACGAACTTGTAACACGAATTTCCAAACTGCACCCAGTATTGTGGACAATGCACTTCGGTGTCTAGATCGTTGAATTGGGACTGCGCCAATGGTGTCACCCACAAAACGGCCAAAACACACAGAAAACTTGGATTAATCATTTTCAAGTCGTTCGGCTGTTATTCCATTTACACTCTCGACATGACGCTTTACTTTTTGACCAAATTATTTACTGAAATGGACAAAAGAAAAGATTAGAAATATGCGGCTTAACGAATCAAGCTCTTAAGATCTGTCGGTGATGCAAAAGAATATATCAACGTCCTACGGAATACTTACTAGCAACACCACTACCACAACAACAACAACAAAAACAACAACCAATGACAAAGACGAATAATCGTTAAGAATTTATAAACAAAACAATAAAACGTTTAGTTTATGATGTTCTTATCGCGGACGGAAACGCCCAAACTCGATTTTTGAGGTTATCTTTGTATCATTAATTATTAAATCGCGTAAATACCGAATACGCAAATATTTCGATTGTACGAAAATCAAAATTACTAAGTCAACTCAAATGTACAATAAAAATTTATCCGCGTCGGTTTTAGAGAATTTAACGTAATTAAAGAAATTGTTTAACCTAAAAACAAAACGTTAAACGTCATCAAACGCCCAGGAATTGTTCGACGTTCGGAAGTCCTTGACCATGGGGAAAGTATCGCTAACTTAATGAGCTCAAGGATCGTGGAACGTATATCGGACTACCTCCATGAAAAACTCGTTTATCGCTTGAAATTCCACGACGAGTCATTGTTTATCAGACATATAATTCGTAAAGGTTTTGGAACCGAACCGATAAGTTTTTTGACCACCGGGCCACCCTTTTATATATTAGAACTGAAACATAACAACCGTCACCCTTATTTAGTTTTTTTTTTAATTGGAAACACACTCGTGGTTTATAAGTCGAAGTTTTATCGGTTCTCTCTAGGCATTTTTCGGTTCCATTAAATTCGGTTTGTTTTATATCTTAACGCGTCTATTATTGACGTTGTATACGAATAAAAGTGACAAAATTATTTTGCCATTTATTTTATTATTATTATGTAATAATAACGTTTATGTTGTGCACGGAGTTTTATTAATATTTTGATTTTATCGCGTTCCAAAACTACCGAGTCGTGTAAATATGTTTAACATTTCTCAAATTGTAGGAATTTTTCAATAACAATCAATAACGAATAAAATCGAACAATTTAAAACTTATGGTTAATCCGATGTAATCGATAAGTTATTTAACAGTAAAATAATCTGACATGTTTGGTCACGTAAATTCTGGACAACCGTGAGTCAGATATCGTCGATCTTGAATAAATAAATATGAAAGCCGATATGGAAACGATCTAAAAAGATTTCCAACAAGTACAAACACAGATCGAAAGTTAAAAGGTGTTGTGTACAAGATATAAGTATCTTAAGTACTCGTATAAGAATAAAACGAACCGTCAACAATATCATATCATTCCTCGTTCCATTGGCAGTTTTTGAGAATCAGCTGTGAAGTTTCTTGGATTACGCTTATATAAGTCACCGGACAATGCGGTTCTCATATTTGAAAAACAAAATACACTTCGTGCACGTATTGAAACGATATCGAATTCTCGTCCCTTAATGTCCGTATCTTCCGATCCGCGTTTACTACCGGACACGCTTTTATTGACGATTCTTTACCAGATAGGGATAAAAGGGCTACGTTGCTAAATAAACTGATACGAGGGAGAAAAATAACGAATGTGACATTTTTCGTCTCGATGATAAAGCGGGAAGTGCCTTGGGAAACTTACACAGAACAAAAATTCAAAAACTTAAATTGACACTTAAGTTGTGCTCATACTCGCGACCAGCTAATACATACGACTACGTAGTTCCATTGGTAGAGTGACAACAACTAACGTTGGCATTGAGAGTCAGTGTCAAGTATAGCTACCATCAAAACTACCCGAGGTGAGTTTGAACGCATCGTCCGATATTTATACCCTCACTGCCGTTCAAGAGTAATTAATCCGACGAAGATAAAAAAGGTTTTTATTTTTTACGTCGTTCTAAATACTGCACACATACATATATATATGTGTGTGTATATAAAATTATATTCGTATTTTACTCGAGACGATAAAGAGAGTACTATCCATTTATTTATTTTACTAACGTATTTATTTCGTTTATATTACGTCGGTAAAAAACGTGAAATGTTCAATATACGCGTGTATGTATACATAAATTTTTTATATTTCGTTCAAATACGTGTTTTGAAACTAACGTTCGATATCTCGTCGTAATTCCACGATTAATCGCGACGGGATAATGCGACGTGCTCGCGTCGTCTGCACGTCCAAGTTCTTAATCAAATATATGTGTGTGAGTGTGTGTCTGTCTGTATTTTCTGTCGTTATTTAAAAATAAAATAGTTGGGAACAAGCGACTGGCGTTTACGACAATGTTGTTATCATCGCGACGGAAGTGTTTCGCGAACTACTTAAATAGGCGAACGAAACGCGTCAATTGAGTTGTTTCGTGATGAACTTGTGCACGAGGTCGTACAAGATTTCCGGTTTGTCGCACGATACCAAGTGACCCGCGTTCCTGACCAACACCTCGGTAAGGTTGCCGACCGACTTGATGTAACCGGCCAACTTGTTGTTCACGTACCACGGCCGCCTAACCGCGCGCTTGTAGTCGGCATCATACGGGCTCTTCATGTTCGCGTACAAATTCACCGACAACGGATACGCCACGACCAGGTCCATCTGTCCGTTGTATACCAGCACCGGGTACTTGGTCACCAGCTGCTCCAGTTGCCCTCTGACCGAGGTCATGAAGTCCGGTATCATTTTGTAATATATCACGCCCAGGCTGGTGAACTCGACGTCACCAATGTGTAATGCTCTCCGGCTCTCGACCGTCTGCAACAAGTCTATGTAGCTGACGTCCCCAATTGTAGTCGTCGAATTCCACGGAATCGTATCGCCGTCCACGATATTGTACAAGCTCGGGAATTGGGTTTGTTCCATAAACGTACTCATAATACCGCTCCAAGCCTACGGTAACGATAACAATATTGTAAACACAACGTTCGAATTATTTTACGTTATACGTATACAATAATTCGTGTATTTACAGCACACTGTTCGCATTTGTCAACGCTCCGGTTCAAATATTTAAAGTGGAAACCCTTCCCCTACAGAATACGATGAAAAAATTTCGTGTTTTTATTTTATCGTTCACCAGAGTTAAAAACACGTTTTATTGTAAATACAATCGATGTTAACAAATTTCGTGATATAACGATGTTATAGTAGTAGTAGTAGTATATATTTATATATAGATTTCGTATAGTACTTAGAAACACGATTTTAGAATTCGTATCGAATATTAAAGAAATTTAATGCAAACACATTCCACTGAACTTAAATATGTAACTAGAATAAATGTTTTAATCGTTGGTACCAATATTAAGTCGAATTATTCGAACGTTTATAATTTCGAAAAAAGCAAAGTCCCGTTCGAACGTAATTTGAAAACGGGTCTCATTTTTATAACACTTACGTAAAATGCGTCGACGTAATTTTTACTATGTATCGCTTTTTTCCCCTGAGTTTCCAATTTCATAATTTCTTGTTTGGTATTATTGTCCACTAAACCGGTTTGGTATAGAAAATCTCCGTAACACAACAACGTTTCAGGGTCTAAGAATCCATTACCAATTGCAATGCCTTCCATTTTTATGTCTGCTAATCGTTTGTCATTATGGATTAACGTCGCCAGCGAAAGTGCGAATTTCCCTATATTTTGACGTAAAACATTTGAATTGCACGAATGTTTAATACTTATTTGATTTTAAACAAGCGCGTACCACCGTATGATTCGGCTAAAATATAAAATGGATTTGATCGCTGTTCGGGGAACATGGTATAAAATTGTATTAACGCTTCGAATAATTGTTCCCCGACGGTTGAAAAATTTGTTGCATAACCGTCGTTGTGTTCCGTGAAACTGAATCCTAAAAAATGAACATATTTTTAACGTTGTTGATCCTTAAGAAAATGATTTCCGTTTTCATTATTAATTCGAAATTTATCGAACGATAATCTACAAATTTAAAATGCCCGTTTAAATAACACACTAGAACCTCACATCTGCGACAATTAACACTTGTCTTTTTAAAACCAATATACAATATAAATATAGGTATACTCGTATAATATAATTTATTTTTGTACTTTGAGCAAAATGTATTAAATATCATTAATACGCATTTTTTATAAATTTTATTTATTTTACTATTATAAATAAAATTCGATACCAACGACTAATTTGTAAATTGAGTAATTTATGAAACAACCGAAACAAATATTCGTAAATTCCTAAATATATACGCTAATATTCGTATTTTTTGGTCCACCCACCGCCGTTTTGAAATCGAAAACCATATTCACAAAATATTGGCAACCGACCGGAAAATAAAAGGTTCATCACCATTGTTGTCTATAGAGGTATGTTAGGTGGAAAAGATTAATATTTAAGCTACTAGTATTTTCTTTTACCCGTCCCAACAGGACTGTCGATGAATAATAACGATTTGTTGTTGTGCCACGATAATGGGTTCTCGTTGATTATATAGTTTTCTCCGTCAAATGAGCAATTGAACGGACCGATTTCTTTGAACACGCCAAACGCCGTACTTGCGCCGGGACCACCTTCGAGCCACAGAATTAACGGAGCTTCTTTCGCGTGATAAAGACACTATAATGTATAAAAAATTATAACGTTATATTATAAACGTTATTATGATTGTGTCGAAAATGATTAAATAACGATTATAAATTATCACATTTCGTAATAAACTCGTGCATATTTAGAATTTTAAAATATCAAGTATCATAATAATAGCAAATTATTTTAAATGGCATAATTTTTACGTGAGAAGTCAATAATAAGATGATACTCCGTGCTATACACATTAGCCATCGTAAATTGCACTTGATTCTTATTATAATATCCAAACATTACATTATAGTTATATAATTGACTCGTCGTGATTTAAACAAACATTTTATGTTTACAATGTTTAGGTTAATGGATTGGAAATTAATTTTTGACAAATAAAATACATTTGACAATAAAATTTTAATTATCGGAATCCGTTAAAATATTTTCAATAAATAAATAAATATATATATATATATATGTGTGTGTGTGTGTGTGTGAAAACGTTTTTTGATAAACTGACATATTAGTTAAAGTTACTTAAATCGAATTACACTGTTCTTAATGGAGAATTTCGATCGAATAACGTGCATAGTTACCGGCGCGGGGAAGAACCAAAAGAACAGGTTGGAATTGTGTTCGTCGCTGACCGTAAAGTACCCGGAATAGGAGGTGACCCTGTGTGGACGAAACACGTCGGTCACTTTGGCCAGGTGTTTGGCTCTGAGTATTTGCCCGTTTCGCAGATACGGCGTGAGTAACAGCGGTTCGGCGGCCGAATGGGACGGGGTGGACTTGGGATCCCACAAGGGATACGCGCTCCGCAGGTACAGCGGCGTGGATTCGGACGACAGGCACGATGCTCGGCGTGATACGCGACACCACGACAAGACAAGTATTGTGACAACACCGAACACGGCGCGCATGGTGCATCGGACGGGTCTGGCGGCAAAAAAGTCTTATTCGCCTTGCGGTGTCGTCGTCCTCATCGTTGTCGTCTCGCCATGGCTCTGTACGTGCAGGTCCCCTCCGTCCACCGCTGTCGCCACCACCACAATCGCGAACGTCTGCTATGTAAAAGTATGTGGAAGAGGGGACGGCGGCGTGCTCTGTTTTTTCCCGTGGGATGGATACGCGTATCGACGACATTTCGTCACGTTTCGTAGGATTTATTTTTGAATAGGCGCACCAAAAAAGTCAATAGCATCAACCGTATAGGGTATACACAATCACTCGACGTCTATAATCGTGGGAATTATTACTCTATAACGAGTAGTGACGTACTAAATTATCTACTATTCGTATCAATTAAAATTCGTTTACGTGGACGAATTAGAATAATTAGTTAATTTGTACAGCTTTCGAACAGAACGTTAAGGAACGTCAAACGTGATTTTAAGCTACTATCTGTATATACTATGTGTTCTACGTTCTTTCGTTACACGTCAAATTATTTTTTTTAATAAACGCAATTAAAAACTAAAATAATATTCGTTTAAAACTAACGCAGACATTCGACGAGTGTTAAAAAGAAAATATATCGTATTAGAATTAGTATTAGTATGTTGCTATTGGATATCCTGCACACGCGTTTCGTTATAAACAAGTATTAAAATAATAATAACAATAAATACCTATATTAAACCATTCATTAAATTTATATAGGAAAATACCGAGTGACTCATGTAATATAGTTGTCGATGTTTTGGAAAACCAACCTCAGATTTCAAGATACGTGATTTGAATTGTACAATAAAGTAAAACGTATATTCATACACACACATATATATTCAACACCAAGCCGTAGTTCGAACTCTAAATATAAGTCCATACATATATAGGCATTGAAGCAATTATATTAATAATAAAATATAATAAGACGATTAAATAATACCTAACAGAGTATAAAAATGAACGAATATAACACACTATACTGAATTACTAAAATTAAATTGGTAGATACTTGTAATGCATATAGTTTTGACAATAGCCTGTTGTTAAGTCTGATTCGAACCAAAGTCAACACTATATCTTATTTGTTAGGTTTTTATGTTGTATTTTAAATATGTAATAAAAATGCGACGAATTTGTATAAACATAAATATTTCCCTATTAAACTCATTTTCAATATTTGTACTAATATTTATGAAGAATTTTACGTTAAATTCTAGTAAATACTTTACTTGTTATATTATTAATTTAGTATTTATCTGGCGCTAATTCTTAGGAATTTTAGGAATTAAAACTAATAAATATTTGAGTGTATGTGTTTGCGTGTTTCTATCTCGAAGAAAATTTTATGTAAATACGTTTGAATCTAACAATTACGAAATTAAACGTCTTATATTGTCGAAAATACGTTAAAAATATTTTTAACGAGATATAAGGATATTTTATAAAGCAAACTTTTTAATTATCGTGAAACTATAATATAAAATCTAATTACACGATGAAATTAATGTTATACCAGCATATAAACGAAACGTTTTTTTTAGGCTGTAACGCATGTGCGATTAATAACTCAGTACACGTAAAATGTGGGCGTGTATTAAAAATGTTCGACGAAGTTCTACGAAAGGCGTACCTAACATCTATTTCCGGTGCTGATATCGTTTGAGAACGTGCGTATATAGTATTTCCTATATTATATAAACAAAACAATATTATTAATTACCATGTGTCGAGTAAAATTTTCTGCAGAATACGGGGTATATTTCGTATCGAGACCAGTATTGTTCTCGAGCAAAAGTATTTGAATACTTATGTTAATTTTGTATACGTTAAAATGCTCGAGTTTGTTAGAATTATTTTACAGTCGTCAGTTCACTGAGAATCCGATCGTGTTTTCGCAAGACTGTCTCTAGTTATTCTTAAAATACAAAGTTTAATTAAATTTTGTGAAAAATCGAATTTGAAGAAAAGTCGAATATGCCGGTATACAAATGAAACGTATAACAAATGAATGTAGAACACATCGCATATACAGATAGCAATTTAAAATCACGTTTGACGTTCCTTACAATTTTGTTCAAAAGCTGAACAAATTAATTAATTATTCTAATTTGTCTGCGTAAACAAATTTAAGTTAAGTTGAAAGTTACTTGTAAGATTTTCGTTTATTTTAAAAATTAAAATGCACTTTTAAAAAGGAACATAACTCGGTTAAGAGTTAACGTTTCATAATTTAAAAAATATTAACGAAAAACCCGAAAAGTAAGATAACACTCCCGATGTCCCGAAACCTTTAAAATATTTATATCTGTTTATATAACACGACGTGTAATAAGATAATAAAATATACTTTATACTTGACAATAATATTTTCAAACAGTCAAAAATTTATAACATTCTATACCCCCTTCAATTACGATAATATTTTATAAGAATATTTCTAATACCTGCTACGTCGAGTATATTAGAAATCATTGGTTTATGATTCTTAAAGATTAATTTATGTATTAAATATATATTGCCTTCTTCGTGATTTTGGTCACGTAATATTAGTGACAACAACGTTTTCCCATTAACAAGTACACGTGCTCTTTAAATATTTATTATTCATATGGTCTCTGCGTATAAAGAAAAATTAGTTTGTCATTGACAGGAAATCGGTAATAGGTCATCGCACTTCCCGTTGATTATAATGGAAATAATCACGTTCTTACGTATAATAATTAAAACGAGAATTACAACATAACACAGAATGTTGTTTCAATAAGAACCTCACAAAATTGACTCTCAATATGTGCACCTATGTGTTGCGACATTATCGTTATAATATTTAAAAGTTCAACGTTTCAAACATTAACTGTTGTGTTAATGCCACGTATGTAAAACAGATCACCGTCCGTAATTTTATCTATTTCGTTATGAATTAATCGATTAAACAAAAATTGTGTGAGCCGTTGACTCGGTTGCAAAACAAGATCGCCCCAATTATGAACATATACACTCCGCCCACTGTTATATTTTCGTTTAAAAGTTCCCGTGGACAATGACAAAATTTCGACAAGAATAATTTAGAACGGAATTCTTTTGATAATACCAACGAAGTTGGAACAATTCACAAATATTTATGTTTGTACTTTAATTGTTCTTCCCACAAACCGAAAATATCTCGTTTATCGATTAATTAACGATAAAAATAAAACGAAAACAATTATTAATAACTATTTATTAACTTTACTTTCTCTATGATGCAATTTCGAATTAACCCAATTAATTTTACAGATACATAAATATAACTATTATAAGTATAATGTTTTATATTTTATACTTTACACGCACAAATAATGAACAAGACTTTGTGAATTTATTATGCTGTTTACAATATATTTTATTACGTACAAAATATAAGTTAAAATACACAATATACCTACTATAAATATTATACAAATAAAATAATTTATTAAAATAAACACATTTTGTTCTTTCTAATTTAAAATATTAAAACATTCCTCTATGCAACAATTTATAATAAATTGAAAATTAAAATACGTTTAATTACAACAATAAATTTTTATTTTTTGAAACCAAAGCCAAATTCAGCACCACTTCCAAAGTTTCCAGCACTTTGACTTTGAATATTACCTTGAGGTCTTTGATATTGTGCTTGTAAATTGGTACTCTGTCCATTGCTAGAACCACCATTGAATCCAGCCTCCGAACCAAATTCATCAACTCCGCTAAAGCCTTCGCCTGTTTCTGATCCAAATCCTGTTCCTGGTCCGCTACCAAATCCACTTCCTATCCCACCACCAAATCCAATTCCAGAACCCCCTCCAGAAGCTCCTCCAACTCCGAAACCCTGGTTGAAATTACCTCCATTTCCTACTCCAAAATTACCTCCGGAAAATCCACCATTACCTCCAGAAGTTCCACTATTAGCTGCCCCGAAACCGTTTCCCGACGCTCCTCCACTTCCAAAACCCTGGTTTAAGTTTCCGCCATTTCCTGCTCCAAAATTACCCCCAGAAAATCCACCATTACCTCCAGAAGTTCCACTATTAGCTGCCCCAAAGCCATTTCCTGATGCTCCTCCACTTCCAAAACCCTGGTTGAAATTTCCACCATTTCCTGCTCCGAAATTACCCCCGGAAAATCCACTATTACCTCCAGAAGTTCCACTATTAGCTGCCCCAAAACTGTTTCCCGATGCTCCTCCATTTCCAAAACCCTGGTTGAAGTTTCCACCATTTCCTGCTCCAAAATTACCCCCGGAAAATCCACCATTACCTCCAGAAGTTCCACTATTAGCTGCCCCAAAACTGTTTCCCGATGCTCCTCCATTTCCAAAACCCTGGTTAATGTTTCCACCGTTTCCCGCTCCAAAATTACCCCCGGAAAATCCACCATTACCTCCAGAAGTTCCGCTATTTACTGCCCCAAAACTACCTCCATTACCAAAGTTACTACCCATGGCCTGACCATTACTACCAGAAATACCACCAAATTCATAATCTTCCCCTAAACCGGTAGTTCCCATTCCATTTCCTCCGCCAAATCCATTACTGCTACCGGCATTCCCAAATCCATTGGCTCCATTATTACCACCAAAATGACTCGCTCCTGATGTGCCACCATGTTGCCCGTGGCCAAATCCATGTGAAGAACCGCCGCTGTTACCAGCTGAACCTGCAGCTCCATGTCCGTGTCCAAAACCATTGGCCGATCCAGAAAGATGAATACCACCTCCACCGCCAAACTGTCTAACTAGAACAGTATTTTTTGTCGAGATCTTATCGTCCGAATCAGGCTGATTATGAGATGAATTTAATTTCCGATGTTCGTATACTTCAGCCCCGATCGTTGGATGACTGATAAAACATGTTAAGGAGACCAAATACTATAAAATTTGAACAAGATATACACGTTAAATGAATTTCTAAATAAATATTAATTCGATAATTGTATTATTCGTTATTATGATCAATGTACGCATTGTGTACATATCATGGTAATTAAAATGTAAATCGTCGCAATAAATAATAAAATATAGTTGTACAATATAAATAACATTGTGAATACATACATAATACATAAATTGATATTTTTTTACGTAGTATAATCATACTTAAATTAAGGAAATATTTTACAAAAAATTAAATAATGTGATAATGTTCCAATATGCGATTAACAATATAATTTTTACATAGTTGGTTATCACCGTTTATGTCTAACAAAAGTACAATAAAAATAATTAAACTAAAACTACATTAAAGACATTCGTTCTTTAAATAATATTTATGATTTATTATTTATTATTTTATAATTATAAATAAATACAAAAATTTGCAATTGTGATTAATTATGAATAAACGCATAATTTTTTTAAATCGCGTATTAAATAAGTGTCAAAAATAAATAAAATATATATACATATATTGTACTGATTCTAACACTGAGCATAAAATAGTAAAGAAATATTTACGATGTTTGTTAAATCTTGAAAACCTATTGTTTTAATTATTTATAATATTTTAGAAATATATTTTTTAATTTTACAATTCAAGAAAAAAATGATTAAATACTTATGTACGTTTTATAGGCTCAAAAATATTTTTTAAAAATTAGTAGTTTAATAAATAATTGTATATCGAAGATAGTCTATAATTAATGTATAACCTGCAACTACGTTCGATTGTAGTCGGTTGTTACAAAAAAGTTAATGATCTTTAACATTGTGAACAACCGACCGCAAAAAGCGAAGTTACTATAGAATTTTATGTGTTCTTAATTGAATAAAACAAAAAAGTAATAGTTTCACTTGGCAACATGTATATTTATAAAAAAAACTAACCTATTAAAAAAAAATCTACATAAAATATACAAAAGCTCACACTTACCAATAAAATACAACGGGCCATGATTAATTGTCGAGTGTATCTTTGTGGGATAACTTCTGAATTTTTATACTGTGAGATTTTCTTTTATTAATTAAAAGTGACAAGGACGTGCGAATACGCTATCCCCCTACTCATTATAACGAAATAACACCCCGAATATGTTTGGTACAATGTCATCCTTCCCACTGCCAAATACTAACGTAATACATCAAGATATATATATATATATCAAGACATATATATGTCAATATTGTTCAATTATACAATAGTAATCACAATAAAAAAAATATATATATGTACGAAACATATTTCATTTCCTTATTTATACAAACATAAATTACTAAAAAAATGAAACAAGTCATACTTCGTAAGTCATTAAAATACTTACGGTGTTTTAAAATATGAATAAAAACACTTTCACATTTCGTAAATTGATGTTTTTGAATGATTAGAAGATCCATTTGAATATAAAGGTTAAGAAAATATTTCGAAACGAAATAAAACAAATCGATATTTTCGCAGAGCTATACGGAATACCAAATAATATCGGTTTGTCAATTAATTAAGGACTTTTGGTATTTGAAAAAATCTGTCCCTTTATTTTAATTAAGACGTCTCATTTCGTAATTACCTTGTTCGAAATCTTTCAAGACCTAACGTGATTCCATCTGAAAATTCAAAACCTTACACAAATGACTAATTGAAACTTTGTAGATAAATTCTACTATCGCTTTTGTATAGTCATTTTTCCTTTGTGAAGATTTTATGTTCCATAACCATGTACGGCAATTAAAATATTGACAAATAAAACGTTTTAAATAGGTAGTAAAAAATCGAAATGTCTACATAGACATTTATAATTATAATTCGTTCGTATACGGACAAGGCCGCGCATAATAATATTATTATACAAAAACTTTACACCTCTGATAAGTAGAAGTATGTACGTCTCGCTTAAAAATTTACGAAACAAAATATAAACAAAAAAGCACGTCACAATATAGAGATTATGTATACATTCATATGAATTACACCAGGACGACAGGACGTCTTCATATCATAATATTCCTCGAGGGTGTAGGTCAAATTCAATAATGATTTCGGTCATCTCGCTCTTTCAAATGATTTGCTAATTTATTTCTATAACTGTGACATAAACAAAAATCATTCGTGGACTCAGGGCCGACTTAAGGTTACTTATCCGCCAATAGGGCAACACTTGTGAGGGCGGTGTTTTAATAAAAGAAATTACAATTTCAATACGTCGTTCGTGAGTCATAATTTTACATAAATCACCGGTAATATGGGACAATAAAATTTTGGGGTTTCTAACGTTTTCGTCTATTATATTAATTAATAATTAGACGTTAATGGTGTCGTAAACAATTATGCTATATTCCAAGGTGTAATTAATATTGATGTATTGATTGATAGTTTAAAATGTATTCGTTTGATTTCACGTTCGACAAGTAATTGTCAAGTACTTATAATATAAAGTCAGTAATAACACGTTGAATTTAAACGTTAATGAATTTAACGATAACCAGTGTATTTAATTTTTTCAGGACTAATTTTATATGCTTTTCTCAACTATCCAACCGAATCAAATTTCGATGACGAATGGGGTTATAAATTACAAACTACAGTGCAGATACAATTACCGAGTAGAGAGAGGACAAAGAGAGGCCTTGCCAGTAAAGGCGGTAGGAAATAAATTTAGAGGCAAAATTTCGAGCTTACCGTATTAAAACGGATATGTAATTTTTCGTTTCAGTTTTTTTAACAATTGTCATCGATTTCGCGATCGAAAATACTCGCGATAAAACGTTTTAAAATTTTAAATAATCTAACGACCAATAATATATGAGCTAGTTTAGTTTATATCGTAATGACAACCAATGTTAGAATTTTAATACATTAATGCTTAAGACATTGAAAAATGACCTACGTCAATGACCTAAAAATACATATAAAATACGATATATATATTATAATTTATGACTCGGATTCATCGTGGTTTTGTTTACTGCAAAAATAAAAAACTATTAAATAAAATACTTCAATTTTTCTTCCTTCCAACAAATCTATTATTTTATGCCTGTATATTTTCAAATTTATTAATTTTGAAAATATATATTATATATATACACAAAATATAATTTGTTTGTTTATATATATTTGTGTATTATAATGATTTTTTCACACCATTAAAATAAGTGATTTTAAAATATTGTTTTCATTTTGATAAATTCGACTTTTAACATTTTTCTTATCAATTATTACAAAAATTGTTTAAACCGCACTATATATTTCATAAAGTGTTAACCGTAAACAATTATTACTGACTATATTATGTCTACGAAAAATTGGAGCACTAAAATCTTAGGTGACCGAGTGAAATAAAATGTAGTTGAAGCACTGACAAACTATCTTATATCACAAATGTCGCGTAAACCCGCTATTAAAATAGCCAGACAATATTATTCATAGAGAGTTGATTTCAGTGACGAAATCAGGAGCCTTGAGAATATTTTGCAGGCATAGGACCCTTTTTTTCGAATTTAGTACGCCTCTCGAATCATTAAGTAGTTTTTTGATATATTTAACGATAGTTTTTCCCCGTCACAACCACTCGCGTTTAATTATTTCATACTCGAAGAAATCGGTGAACAAATAATATACACGCGGACATTTTCCGAATAAACGATATTTCTTAAATTTTATTTACGAGTATAAAACTTGTGTAGACAACGAACCATATCCTAATTTATATCCTCTATTGTATGTATGCGCAACATGTGCATGGTCGTTCTCGACGAAGCGCAGAGTCGAAAATTGATTACGTACATCAATAATGTCGCGTGATTATCCAACGTGGCAACTTCACAAAAATATATTACGTTGTTATTCGTGGAACAATCGTCGGCCAATTTTTTCGACGTTGGAAGAGATTTTTTATCGTTATTTTATCGGCCGTTATGTTTATTGAATTATTTCTGGCAGTACAATAACGTATCGCGATCGTTTTTGCGTTTCGGGCGTTATTTAATCGTTGATTACCACGGTTAAAAGGTAATAAAATCAGGCTAGTCGACCCGTTTATTTACAATATGACGGGCATTTAGGAGGCGCGCGAATGTTTGAGATTTCGGGACGGGTCAAAATTCGAAATCTATAACGAACGTACAAATCGAAAACGTTGGACGATTTCTGGTCGGAAATTAGGCGTACATGTGGGTGGGCTAGGAATGGGAATGGATAGGCGTTGGCAGTCCGAGAACACTGTTCCAAAAGAAATCCCGTCGTCGAACCTCCTCATAGTTTCGGCGCTAGTTTCGCGCTACCGGCGGAGCCACCAGACGTAAACGAAGCGAAATGGAAAAAAAAAATGCCGGGCAAGTGTGTGCATTCGGTGTCGTCTATTTTCGATTTTTCGTTAACATTGGCGACCAACGCGCGTTAAATAAGTTAAATAATTCGACCACGGTCGTCGTCACAAAATGTTATAAATACGTTTACGATATAAACACGCGCGTACGTGAAAAACAAATAAGAATAAAACGTTATTGGACGTCACCCGCACGTGCCGTCACGCGCGTGTACAGATAATCCCGGACGTGTCGCTTTCGAAATAATCGTCGCGTTCGGTCGATCTAAACGCTCTAGCCGTAAGTGTTGGCCGCCGCGCCGCCACCGCCGCCGGCGCCGAAACCGACGGCCCCGATGAATTGTGGCTTGTTGTGGAAACCGAACAGACCGTGTCCGCCGTAACCGGCGCCGTGGCCAAATCCTACGCCGTGCCCGAACCCGTGCCCGAATCCGTGGCCGCCACCACCTCCAAATCCATGTCCGCCGCCGCTACCGAATCCGCTTCCTTGACCGTAACCGCCTCCCTGGCCCGAAACTCCGCCGCCGCCGCCGCCGCCGCCGCCGAAACCACTCCCTTGACCGTAACCGCCTCCCTGGCCCGAGGCTCCGCCGCCGTAACCGCTCCCCTGACCGCCACCGAAAGCGTTTGCAAAACTGCTGCTGGACCCGTGCCCGTACGAGCTGCCCGCGTTCGAACTCGCGCCACTTCCGAAACCGTAATTCCCGGTATTGCTTCCGTGGCCGTATCCTGAACCGGTTCCGTAGTTACCGCCAGTAGATCCGCCGCCGTTCGAACCGTAGCCGCCGCCACTGCCGCCACCACCCCCGACGTTACCACCGGACCCTGAACCGTAACCGGCACCACCGCTCGAACCATAGCCGCCACCGCCGCCGCCGCCACCGCCACTTGCGACGTTACCACCGGATCCTGAACCGTAACCGGCACCACCGCTCGAACCATAACCGCCGCCGCCGCCGCCGCCACCGCCACTTGCGACGTTACCACCGAATCCTGATCCGTAACCGGCACCACCGCCAGAGCCACTTGCGACGTTACCGCCGAACCCTGAACCGTAACCGGCACCACCGCCAGAGCCGCCTATGCCGTTACCCTGACCGTAACCAGCACCGACGCCGGAAACAGACCCGCCGAAGCCGTGATGGTTAATCGGATGTAGCGCGCCGAAAACCACCCTTTTGGCGGCCGCGTTGTCAGCGGCGTCATCAGACTTCGTCTCCGACTTCAATTCCGTTAGCTTAGACAGTCCCGCGCCATCCACTGGACGGTTTACGCAGTATACCGCGGAGAATAGCAACAGCTACGGAGAAACAATTTTCGAAACAGTCGTTGGAGTACATTAAAAATCAAAAAACGAGACGAAATATGATAATAAGGGACCGTCGGAAATATCACCACCACCATCCGTCCGAAATGTCGCCGAAAATTGTTAATTGTTGATGAACTGAATGGTTCTATTCGGGAATCGCTTAAAATTCGGTTCCACGCAATTTAGGCGAATAAATATTACGGTCGTTCGAGAGCATATCGACCATAGATACAGCAGAAAAAGAACTACGATAATTTATAACTCTAGCGAACGTTATCACTATAGCGAAAACAAACCGAATGAAATCGCAGTGTACGCGTAATTAAAAACCGATGTTTAACGTATTATCGTAACGAAGACGAACGAATTAATTTTTTAACATAATATAATTTATGCTTGGATGGTCGCTACATGTGTCGCGTATGCGCTACAGCTATAAAGCCGCTACGAAATGGACGAATTGAATACTCGTGCTAAAATTCTCATAACTTTTACGAGTAGGTTAGTTATTAGTATATTATAATAAGTGTAAAGGCTCGCGGTTAAAATCGAATTTGGGAAATACGTTTGAAACGTGCGTACGAAAAATATCAACGATGTATAACGTTATCGACGAATAATAAATTATTGTATAAAAATAACAACACTCTCAGTGTTCGGTTTGGTTACGTTCGTTTTTGTTGAAAATATGTTTTCGCGTTTTTCTAATTAGTCAGTGATGAAGCAATACCGTCCGTAAGTACAAAAACATGAAAAATGATATATAAATATATACGCGCGTCGAGATTTTCAATTTAAAAACGACTTATGTTTTAGTACGAATACTTATTATGGTATTTCGTGCATAATCAAACTTCCAAAGAAAACATCGAATGTTAAAGAAATATTGCCTATAACACGATTTTCTGTTTTGATATACAACACCTCGCGTATGAATTTAAGTCTTCTGAAAAATCGATTCGTTTAACATGAATAAACCAACACCTATGCGGTGGAATCGTTTTAACGGCGACAAATTAAACAACAAGAAATCACGAGTAATAATAATTACAATTCTTACCAAAGACGATGTGACGAGTGCCATGATCGACTGACGAATATATCTCGGTTCAGTAGCTACAGACGCTTTTATACTAACTCGGTTAACTGCAGCGTACGAATGGGGATACCCTACTCATAAATTTAGTAACCCCGAGAGCGTATCCGGCCGATTTGTTTTTTCGTTACAAACATGTTACATAGCTAATTAAAAATAATAATATAAAGCAAAAAAATTGTACAGCCGTTTTCTTTGTTCACCAACCTATTCTCAATATATATATTGTATACTTCGAAGTGAATTTTCAATTTATAATTGTTCGTGTTTTTAAATTTATTTATTTTTTTTTTAAGTTGACCTTTTTGGTCGCAGAAATTATTTCGTTATCCATTAATGTACCAAAATAATGATTTTGTTATTAATATTTGGGACGAATTGGTTAATTTTTCGTCGAATATTAGGAGTAAATCACTTGCCCAGCAATAAGTGAATGCAGAGTAAATATTGTGTATAAGTGGGTTATTATAATATTTTCTAAAGTTTTCGAATATACCAAGCGTGAAATATATAATATAACGAATATTTAAGATTCAGATACATTATATACATATATAGTAATGACCAATAACGGTATTCACATTAATACACATTAACCAGAGAAAAAATTATTTTCAGTTACAAATATCTTCAATAATAAACTTTTAATTATAAAAGAAACACCCATATTTGTAAAATAATTTTCAAATATGTTGAGACAGAAGTAGAAAACAAAACTAAAAAATAAAATTGAAAACGAATATTAAATCTATATTAATAATTACGCTTTATACAATTATTTCTTAATAAAAATAATTAATCATTGGATCACGTTATTTAGTCGTATATGTCTAATTACGTGTGTGTATGTATGTATATATATATATATATATATATATATATACAATTCAATATAATATTTATTCTACAATAAATAATAGAGAGTTATGTTTTAAGAAATAACATAGTATTAAACAAAATTGGACAATAATGACTAAACAACAATTAGTAACATTCAAAATAGAAAAACAAAATTAATTGAAATTGAAGGTTCTTCAATAGAATAATAAAGATAACCCAAATATATATATATATATATATATGTTCGTTTATTTCCCAATAGAATGAGGAAGCACAATTTTTCACAATGATATAAAAAAAAACATCGAAAACGTGATTTTGTATGACATATTATTCGATTGTAAATTATTAATACATTATACGTTTGTATTATCTAAAAAAAAGCAGAAAACAAAAAGTACACGAAGTCGTATAATATAAATACAGTATTCGTCGAAAGAAACGGATAAAAATATTTAATAGTTAATATAATGTATTAGCTTTCGTCTCAATCGAGAAGTGTTTTAATACCGTGGGATCGCCTCGCAGGTTTTTGTAATCGTCTGTAAAGACGATTATTGTATTTGATTGAGACCGTGGATGGTTGAGCCGACAGCTAAAATGACGTAGTCCGAACGCTACGAAGAATTTTCATTCGCTTGGTACACGTGCGAGTGACAAGTGGGAGCCGTGCCGGGGGGAGTCAGGCCATGAGCGTAAGGGTGTATGCTTACTGGTTTCACTTTTTGACGTACGAACGTTGTTTAAATTAACCGAAATAATATAACTGGCAACTCGTGGATACACCGCCGTTCATTTTGGCGCGTAAATAGGCGAAAAAACGACGCAACGCTGCCCTTCGTATACGATATTATGATAAACACACTGTAGAGCGATACGCGACTGCGACCGATTTGTTTACTTTACAGGCGATATTCGCAATAATACGCGCCGCGATTGTGCGCATGTGTGTGTGTGTGTGTGTGTGTGTGTGTGTGTGCGTACTTGTAAGCGTGGGTCCCGCAATTTATTGATTTGACCGGGAGAACACGTATTTCCTCTCGTGTTTTTCACATCTCTCCGTCGTCAGTACGCGCTCTGTCTCCACGTCAGTTCATCCCTTACGGCAGCGAACGGTACCAACAAACGCTCCGGAACGTATAACGTATAACAGTAGCTACCGCAACGGCCGGGAGGAAACCGACGCGATTATTTTTCGTCCCATTTTACGTAGTAAAATTCGTCGAAACGAAGTACTTTCGTACACTTACTGTACCGCATGCGATTTCGTCACCGTGTCAGCGGTGAGTACATCGTAAATTCTATACAAATTTTTTTAAACGTACGTTACGTGCTTACACGTTGCACACGCACGGCCCCAATCAAATTTGTCCTAGTCGAACTTGGGACGGTTTAACGATACGATAATTACAATTTCGTACATCCTTTCCAGTATACCCGCTAATTATTGTCGTGTCTCGAATTACGCGTAAAATATATATATATATATATATACACATTTTATGTAATAATGGTTCAACGCCTGTATGTCGAATAGTGAGTAGACATTTACCCGAAAGTGACCTCGGAACGATGTATATTATATACCTAAATATAATATCCCCATATATCTGAATCCAAGTTTTCACTGTTTTACGCCCGTTGACAACAGGGAAAAATTCTTCTTTCGCGAAGGCGTATTATAAATTTCGACTCGATATTTCTTTTTCGGAGAAAAAAAAACGATTTTTCACGTTTTTAAACGATATTGGTATTAATTGATCTTAATAATCTGTGCACCACTTCCATCGCGAATTGTGCGCACACTAATATCACTTAATTTAATAAACAATTTACGTTCGAATAATAATAAACTAGTTCGATTGATCGTATTAAACAAGAAGAATAAACTCAGACATTACGATGAAATTTATACGCATTTACAACTATTTAAAATATACGCAATTTCTCGTAATATATACTTATTTAATATCAACGAGACGTGTCTGAAATAAATTATTAAAATTTTTAAAAACATTCTAGAAGATTTGAACATTTTAACGAGTGGTTCGTCGATGATTGGAATAATTATCACCGAAAAAAATCTCAACAATCCTCTTATTTTTTATGAACGTTGATAATTTATAATAGCGATAATTAACAAATACTAAAAAAAAAATCAAATACTAGTACCATAATATTATACCGTCGTATTCGAATATTCAATTTTATGTGAAGGGAAATCGATCTTTTCGAGTATAAAATATACACAAAATTATTTCGAGCCGCGTAATTCAAAAATTGGGAAAACCGCGGACAAATTATTTGTTTGGCACGTGTATGTTCTTTTTTTGTCACGTCGTTCGTATTATAGTATCATATTACGCACTGTAATCATTATACGTGTGCATAATTCCGCAGTAGCGAAGACCTACAGGCGGCCAAGTAGGTTACGTACACGTAGTTATTATAATATGACGGTGCGCGCGGTTATCTGACGAACATTGAGCCCTGCAGGACACGAGACCGTGGACCGGTCGTCTTTTCATTGAAATCTATTGACTTATTTAGACGCGACGGGCGTGCTAGCTACTTTTACATAATCCTGTCGCCTCTATTATATTACGCGTCGACGGCGCTTATGTTTCGTATTGTCGTCACCGCGCTGTAATATACGTGTATGTGTATATATAGGAATCTGCAGACGTTAAAGTGCGCTCTTCGAACGCGAATGCGATAATTAAGTATATTTTATATTAAATACGAATACAAAAAAGAAAAAAGAACGAAAACTTTCTATTACACGTTCCGGATAATATCGCTTTCATCACTTAAGGTCCTATATCATAATATTATATATATATATATGTGTGTGTGTGTGTGTGTACGCGGTCACGCATGTGTGTGTATGCTGCAGTTCCTTCAAGCAAATTCGAGGGGCACATGTTAGTTCCATTACCATTCGTATATGTATATAATATAAACACCTTGTTGCGTAAACAATTCTGGTTTTTTTTTTGTTTTTTTTTCCGTTTCGAATACTACGTACTACTCTACGTGTATTATACTTTCGCGAAAACAATATACGATTTCCGTATGATAAAAAAATTAACGAAATATAATATATACGAGAAAATATAAACGACGTTGTGTATATATATTATACGCCACAAAGGATATTTTCTCGAGGCAATTCACAATATAATAAATATATACAGATAGTCCTCCACGACGAATTTTGACTTAAACACAATTTCAGCCTTGATTATAGAATTAAACAACACTGATAATAGGTTTTTGTTGTTTAATTATTATTATTATTATTATTATTACACCGCGACACATTAATATATTACCAATTATAACGTTCAATAAAAGGTATTGTTGTATTCTACATTTTATTTCCTACGCATGCGTCATATATATATGTATGTATGTATGTATATAGATGAACTCGCAGTTTAAGTGTTCGCTGTTATACAGCTAATTTTTTTTGATAAGATATCATTTAGACGTTTATTTTATCGCTCTCCGTTCAATAATCGAATATTCATATTATATTGAAAATATTGATCTGTTACTAATTTTCATATACGCGCTTAACCTTGCTGACCACCCTATTAGTTTCGATCAATCAAAAATAACGTTTTCGTTTGTTGATGAACCGAATATAATGTAATTAAAATCGGAAATAAACGTCGTGTTCATGTTTCGAAAAAATAGTTTTTCCGATCAATTAATCGGTCCTAATAATATAGGATGTACGACGTATTTTCCATTTTTGTATCGCACAATTGTAAGAATTGGGGCCCTGTAATTTTAATCCCTGATATTGTATACAGATTTTGAATGTTGTATTGATGCGCCGATAATCTTAATAAAATGACGAACATATTTTATTTTACTGACCTTAAATATAAAACTATAAGTAACATCCACAATTTTACGTCTATTACGTTATAGCAATTAAATAGTGAATTAAATAAAATAGTGTTGAATAGTATATGTGTGTGTGTGTGTGTGTGTGTGTGTGCTTGTACAAATTAAGTGTTTAAATATTATATTATTGTATATTCAAAGGGCTTTTATTATATTTTAACGATATTTGGTTTATTGTATATCCTTTTTGTACACCAAATGCCGTTTTAATTATTATTAAATACGTAATACGCATTTATGTAAAATGTATTATATTAAATAACGAATTGTAGATGGACCGAATACCACCACAATACGATTACTATAACAAAACTGAAGAACCATGGTTTGCGGAAGTCATGCCAACCACAAACGAAAGTTCCTTAGGATCTGGGGAATTGTATTCCACATATACTACCCCGGTTTCTCCGCACGAACAAACTGAATGGTATGATTTGACGCGTATAATATAATTTATCGACGATACGATAGTCATTGAGTATCGTAATAATAAAATAATAATAACTCAACCCCCTCAAAAAAAACCTCAAAATATTCGATTATTTTGTCGATATTTCGGTATAAATTCTAAATAAAGACGTTTATACTCTCGACGACCGTTTAAAAGTAAAAAAAAAATGAATTTTTATTATACATATACGGTACACACCAGAAAACGTATATATACACCACTTAAATAATATATAATACGCGATAAATATAACGTAATGCGTTTGTGTCCTTATACTGCAATCGTTGAATACATTTTTATCAATTTGAACCGCATTCTTCATTAGTTATTATGATTGGAATACATATTTTCGTTTCGTGTTTACAGTTTGAACGCAACTACATTGATAAACAAATTAAACGAACAACTGCTATTACAAAAAATTACTCAAGAACACAACACGTTACCATCTTCGTCGAGTATAAGTTTTACCGGTACAACAAACCCGTATATACGTATTGATACAGTAATAATCAAAATTTAATTTGAAATTACGATCGCGATTTCAATATAGATGCGGACAGTTTAAACCCATCGTTGGTTCATTCGAGGTTTCAAATATCCGAAATGCCGGTAGAACTTCAACCTGAAAAATCGTTAGAAAATCGGTCGTGGTTCTTTTTGGCTTGGGTTACCAGTCTCGACTTCATTATCGAACCTCAGAGTACGGACAGCGGTGCAACGCACATCCGAAAAACACCCTCAAACGCTAGCAATCCGATCATCGTTTATCGTATTTTCGCAGGCTTTTTTTACGTGACATGGTTGAGTTCGGTGACAATGGCTTACCTGTACAATTGCTGGGTTATTCCGTTACGCATAACGTTTCCGTATCAAACGCCGGAGAACCTGTGGAAATGGATACTATTGGACTATTGCACAGACGCGATAAATCTTTTGGACACGTTTGTGGTTAAACCGCGTATTATGTACCTTAAAGACGGATTTTGGGTTCGAGACCTAAAATTCATCGAAGTCAACTATTTGGGAAAGCTCCAATCAAAAGTAATAAGATATTCGTCGAGAGACGCGATTTCGAAAAATCCATATATATATATTCCATTTACACGAACGTACGCTTACATAATATACACGTGTATTTTTTACGCGAGATCCTATTCCGGGTCATACACGTTACGTATATTATTTTTAACGACATTTTAATACAATTTGTAAAAACATATGTGTAACGTGACATAATCGTCAGCGTAAAGTTCGTATAAAATAAAGACGCAAATATCTGAACCCAATGCGATTCTACCACAATTATACCAGTTTGTATAATACAGTAGGTAATTCGAAGGTTTTGTTTTTAAATTGATTTTTAGTTGGATATCATTTCACTCGTTCCAGCTGACGTTCT
The DNA here is from genome assembly GCA_025469175.1 of Geopemphigus sp. TES_GeoC_2020. Taxonomy (NCBI): domain Eukaryota; kingdom Metazoa; phylum Arthropoda; class Insecta; order Hemiptera; family Aphididae; genus Geopemphigus; species Geopemphigus sp. TES_GeoC_2020. The sequence continues at coordinate 35,906 of JAIPRN010000093.1, forward strand.
ATGTCTGACTCCGTGGTTAACTGCAGAAATGTTGCCGTTGATGAGATTAAATCGGATAATTAAGGTACGTGGAATACTTAAAAACGTGGAATTGCTGAAATGTATCCTAACGTAATTCCTGCTTAAAGATTCAAACATTCTGGGAGTTTTTCGATCACTTCGACAGCGTTTTGTCCTCGCCGTACGTCATTCGGGTAACGAGAACGTTAACGTACATGGTCTATTTGGTTCATTTAAACGCATGCGCCTACTACTACGTGTCCGTAAAAGAAGGCCTTGCTACGAACAGTTGGGTGTTTAATGGCCAAGGAAACGCGTAAGTATCATTCGATCATTAGTATTCATGACTTCTATATAAAACGTATAAATCTATTACGAAAAAATTTCGCTATTTACTTTATTAATATTATAATAATATTTAGGTATATACGTTGTTTTTTCTTCGCTACGAAAACGGCCACGTCCATCGGTAAAAATCCACATCCCGAAAATGAAGTCGAATATTTGTTTATGACAGCTAGCTGGCTAATGGGCGTTTTCGTATTCGCCATTTTAATTGGACAAGTATGTAACATAATTTATGTGGCGTTACGTGTTTAAATATCGTGTTTATGTTTTCGGTCGAACGGCTTATTTCGAAAATTTGAAACTGGTGAAAATTGAGAATTAACGCGTAATATTAACCAATATTAGAACGTTTTATGCTAATACGACGAGATTCGTCCACCGGTAATGATCGATTTTATTTATCGTGCGATAAACGAGAGTGAAGACGATAACAACGCGTCTCACGTATTACTTTTCAAAAAGTTCGTGGAATTTCTTTTACACAGTTACACGTACCAAAATCACTTTTTACTTGTGTTAAATGCGCAAAAACGACCGCGCTTATTTCGTATACGTACATTCGCAGAATATATAATATACATACATACATATATATATATATATGACCCACTGATGTGCTCAAACACCTGTAACCAAATACTTAACCATACGTATTGTGGAAAATAGATACGAGACATCATTGCGACCGCTACTAGATCTCAAACCGAGTACAGGAAATTACAAGACGAGACGTTGGAGTATTTGAGGAAATTGAACATACCTCCGCGTATACGTGAACGAGTGGAACAGTGGTTTTCGTTTACGTGGGAACAGCAGAGGACTTTGGGTAAATACCTGCACACGCCATTAGGCTAACGCCAGTGTATAACGCGCGTGTGCGCATATTTTAAGTCCGTGTACCTCGCTGCCTATATCGTGAAATTCTGTCGCCGTTAGTGTTGTGGCGTCCCCCCAATCGCGAATTCATTTAATACCATAGGCGTCGCGACAAATTATTACGGCGTCGCCTTATTAGAATTGGTTCATAGACGAGCAACGATGTGAGTGGTCCTCCAAGTACTTGCGCGGTGCCGCGTAGGTTAGCGGGACGCGGCGTTTTAACAACGCGGTATCCAACTCGTTCGGACGCAATAGGAGGGGGACGCGACGCGCGACGATTTTTCGTCCGCTACTCAACCGCGGTGACGAATAAATAAACGTTGTATCGTGTTTGGTGAAACAGACGAAAATCGTATTTTGGATTCGCTACCGCACAAGATGAAAACGGACGTAGCCATAAACGTGCACATGAAAACGTTGAACAAAGTGCAATTGTTCAAGGATTGCGACAAAGCGCTGTTACGCGAGCTGGTACTGAAACTGAGACCGATACTGTACTTACCGGGCGACTACATATGCCGCAAGGTAAGTGCGAGTTAGGTTGTGTAATCGTTATTAACGACGATCGTCGTCGGATTATGGCTCACCACGCGCAAAAACCCACAACGTCCGGCGCCGGGGAAGAGGGGGGGCGACCGTCCAGTTCGAAATTCGACGTCTCGAACGTTGTATTATCGTAGACCTATCGGAAAAGTCCGAGCGTGACTATTACCGAACAAAAAACGTCCGTCACACGCGCGTATACTTACTCTAACGATTATATTATTGTTCTAATGTCGGAAGACCATCGATTTTATTCGAACGCGTTTCGACGTATTTTCGATAACGTGCGTAAATATCATCGTCGCCGAGGTCGTTGCGGACACCTCCCCTCCCCGTCCCTTAGAAAATACACACGACGAATTTCCGCCGTGACCAACGACGTCCGAACACGACGATAAACGTTTGGAAAAAGTACGAATTTTATTGGCACGGTTGTATACCTAACGCGAAATTAACATGCACGAGTGGAAACGTTACAACGAATTGCTTTTTTATTGTCGAAATTTCGGTCGTTTGACTTACGACTAGAGACCTTCTACAACACACGGGGTAGCTGATACTTTCGACGGGTACACGCGACGGCGTTCGTTTGCGCGTACAACATTCCCCGATACTTGAAGATGCGTGTGCAATAGAAATACGTGTTTTGTACGGTTCACAGGGTGAAATAGGCAAGGAAATGTACATCGTTAAAACTGGACAAGTTCAAGTAGTAGGCGGAAAAAAATACAAAGAAGTCGTTCTGGCCACGCTTACCGAAGGATCGGTGTTCGGTGAAATTAGTCTGTTGAGTCTGTGTGGTACCAACCGAAGAACAGCCGACGTCAGGTATTACGACAAATTACGTTAGAACGGTGCGCCCGTCCCACACCATCGGCTGAATAAGAATTCAACTTCTGGAGATATTTGGGCACGGGGATCACTGACCGTTATTTGAGACCGCCGATGGTTCGACGCGTTTGTTACGTCGGTTTAAACGATCGTAATTGTCGAGGGGTGGACGGGTGGCAAAGTGTGTAATATTTTGCCCGACCCTTATACTAAATCCGTTAGTCGGCCGATTCAGCGCACCGTGGCGCCATTATATGCCTGAATAATTTCGCGATGACGTTATGTATCCCATGTTTATTATCTGCATACAGGTCTCACGGATTTTCCAATATATTCGTACTAAGCAAAGAAGATTTGAACGAAGCAATTAAATTCTATCCGAACGCTCAAGAAATACTCAAACGAAAAGCTAGGTGAGCATAAACACCGTGTATTCCATTCATTTGGTATTTATCGTGTACCCGTATATATACAATTCACCGTTTCAAACACAAATGCATTTTTAGATATATATATTTTACACGCATCCGAAAATGGAAATAGTAATATTTACGCGTTTATTTTTACTTCATGTCGAAAATTCTCGATTAAATTTGCCTAATTACGTGTTTTTTTTAATAAAAAAAAACAGTATTTGACGACGTTTACATATCTATCTTAATTTTTATGTTATAATTTACCAATTACAAGTTTTAAATTAATACAACACACCGCGTACCCTATGTCTACGAAACTTGAGAACTTCTCATTGATTTATAAACATAGCGGAAATTACCTTATTTCCAATTCTCGAAATTTTAAGATAATACTTAAACTAATGACCAAATGTAAATGAAAAATTATTTGAACGCTTAAGACTTACACAATATTTCGCTGTTGTTTTATTACAACATACAGGGAGCTGATTCAACAAAATGCAGTCAGAGAACACCGAGAAATACCCGACAAACTGTTATAAACTTAATGAACCACAAACCCTTATGGAAATTCGACACAAGTTTCTAACAATCCCCGTCTACATCAACGAAAACTGTAATAGGCAGACTAATATCTTGTCATTGTCCAGAACGAAATTGTTTGCTGGTCAAATGGAGCACTGCACAACGAATCAATGTTGAAGGGGCATCATTTTTAAACAAAACTTATACATTTTACAACATGCGTGTTCATACTTTTTCAATAAAACACTTCATTCAACTGGGATACAAATAAAAAGGTCAATTTTGCCAATATATATATATATATATATGTATGTATGTGTTTGTGTGTGTGTGTATGCAGATTATAAACATGGAAAAATAACTATCAGATCTGATCTAATAGATAGCTTCGCCAGTGGGACTAGTAGCTTCTTTCGTTATTTCAGAACTTTAAATTTTTGTAGAAATATAACAATAATAAAAAAAACACATTTTGCCAATAAATTAAAAAAATTATAATATCAAATAGAATTAAACAATATTAAAAATACAGTAAATGTAGAATTCAACATATTTCATCACTTCATATATAAAACTATAATAGTTCAACTACTGAATTCACCTAAATAGCAGGCATCCAAAATAAATTATAAATCATAATGTAATTTAAATGTGTATCCCAATGGCCAATGACGGCCGCAGGTATTACAATAAAAAAAATATCTCAAATGAATTAGTAAAATACAATTACAATTTCATATATCAATTCATAATTTTAAAAATCTGAACAAAAATTATTGAATGATAAAAATCAGTTATACAGTTACATTAAATGTTAATACATATTTTTAAAATTACAATTCACTGAACTTTACTATAATCAAAAAACAAATGATACTATCAACATTTAAATATATAAAGAAATGTTATCATTTATGTAGTCTTAATATATTTTATGTGTGTGTAATGGAATATAAAAAAATATTCATTCATTAGTTAAAAGAATTTCCAGTTTATCCATATTTGTAATTGGAACATAATGAATAGCAAAATTAAATAATTAATTTAATACGTTAAATATTCTAAGTTCACAATATTTCGTCAATACCAATCTTGAATTACCTATGATAATATTCCAAAAAGTTATTTAATATTGTTTTTAAATACAAAAAGATATTTTAACACTAGTCATTATTTTTATTTTAAAACGTACGTTAAGTTTACTAATATAAATAATTTCCAGTCTTTGTACTAACAGATTTTTGATCTTTATATATATATTCAAATAAAACAAAAATATTTATAAATAAAATAAACCTTATACTACGTAATTATGTATTAATATTTAAAATATAAAACAAAATATGGAACATTTTCTACATTTCTTAATATTACTGTGAAAATCACAAGAACACAATATAGAAAAATAAAGCCGATCCTACACACAATGTGACAACAGACTTGAGCACCCTACTTCTTACTAATAAAAAAACGTAACCTTTTCATACTCAATGTTTCCGAATGTTTTATATTTTAATTATTTAATCAATAATTGGAAACTTCAGTACATGAAAACTATTTTACCATGAAATAAAAATAAACGAAAAACATAAAGAAAAAAATTAAATCCTTGTAAAAAAAAAATTCACAATTTCAATATATACTAATAAATTGCTTACATAAATTGTTGGAGATCAACAGGTCAATTTCATTAACATAGAGATAAAAATTTACCTGTTTATATATATAATACTTTGAAAAATGCAAATATTAACAATTGATTTGTTGATTAATTAGTATATATAAATTCAATTTTAAGCACACCACTAATAACATTTTATCAATATTCTTCTTGATTATTCAAAAATGGCAGTGTTTTTCAATTGACTAATAATAAAAAAAATATATATATATATATATATTTATTTTATTGAATAATTAAATTTGACTTGTACATGATTAATATATATTATCTTAATATAAATGATTTACCTTGATGAGTTTTAAAGTAGATTGGAAATTAATTTTGATACGATCATAAATCTATAAATAAATACATATTATTTAAAAATATTAACTATTTTTTGTAAAACAAAACATAATTTATAATTAAAAAAAAAATGTAAGTTTTAAAATTACTTTAAATTTAATATTATAATTCATTGTACAAATTGTTAAGAAATGTATTTATTTACCAGTAGGCTTTCTGCGATAAACTTTTCCAAACTTCAACATATATGTTTTAACGTACTGTTCAACTTTAACCTTTACATGATTACTAATTCGCAAATCGTGTACTCTTTTTACTTGGAGTTCCTTAAGTAAAACATTGGAATTAAGCTGAAAATATTAATAAAAACCAATTAAATAATGATTAACAAAACAAATTGAAATATAAATATTACCTTTTTAGCCAAGTATTTAAAATCTGCATCATTCCTAATTCGACCTTGTTTACAATTTTTCTTTACATATGAACCCAAAATCTTAACAATAACTGAAGCCATTCCATGATAGAAGTCAATAATACATTTTACTTCAGTTTCATTATCTGGTACAAGACTAAGTACATCAATGGGTAAGGACAACATACTTTCAGGAAGTTTATACTTCCGTTTTGTTATAAGGGCTTGAGTACGCTCTATATAATCTCTCACAATCGGATCATTTTCAAATTTTGAACGTCTTGTAATCTTTCTAATATTAATGGAATTTTGAAAACTTTCTACTACTGGATCAATTAATTCATTATTCGACTGTGTTGATGTTACTTCAGTTGGAATATCCAAGCATGCTGCTAAATGCATAGTATCATTGCATGACACAATGTTTGGAACACCATCTAGTTTCTGAAAATGAAAACACCTCATACATGGGTTTTCTCTTGGCTCATTTCTATTTATTATTTCAAAACTTGTTGAAGCAACTGGACTAAAAGTATTATACTGTTGTTCATTATCAATATTTTCCTGAGATGAGCCAACTATTTGTTTCTGACGCTTTACATTTGTTAAATTACCTTTAGATAATTTTCTTTTTCGTGAGGGTGGAACTATAATATTCTCTTCGATTGCTTTTATTTTCAACTCGGACTCAGGGCTAGAATATATAGGTGGTGCGATACACTCTATCATTAAATTTTGTTTAAACAAATTAATGGTACGTTTACCATCTTTTTTTAACTTAGCACACAATGTATTTCTCAAAGTTGAAAGCAACATAGACTGAATATTAATTTCTAATACAGGGTTGATGGTACACAATTTAGTATATGGAGATAATTTTAAACGAAATTTATCGAACGCATTTTTTTTTGCATTCTTTATTAAAGCATTTAAAATTTTATTAGAAAATCTATTTTCATATTTAACATCAATAACTTGTTTCATAAGTAATCCTTTCATATTTGAAATTTGTGTACCAGCTCTCAATTGTTCGTCATGAAACAGGAAAGCTAAAGATTTCGAATCAATCTTTTTATCTTCATCACAACAAGACAATTCTTCTGGATTTGACATTTCATCTGAACTTGACATTTCATCTGAAGAATTAAGACTTGTAAATTCAAATAACCGATTATTAATATCAATTAATTTGGATGGTTGATCTTTATAAAAATTTGTTGCAATTTTCAAAGATCTGAAAAAATTTGACGCAGAAACTAACTCATCTCTATAATTTTTACGTCTTAAACGTGATTTGAAAAGTCTTTTTCTTGAAAATGAGGATTTTATTAATGACAAATCTGTACGAACTTGTTTGACAGATTTTATCATATCTGATGAACATTTATGTAAAAATCTTTTAGAATTATATTCACACTGTTTAAATATATCTTTTAGACTAAATCGAGTTCTTGGTTGTATATTCGATGTTGTTTTTGTAAAATCAGTATTTGATATATATATCAAATTACAATTGGTATTTGTTGTCAAAGATTGTAAATCTGTTTGATCTTCAATAGATGGATATTGTTCTTCATACAATAAGTTTTCAGGTTTCATTATATGTAAATGCGATTTGTTATAAGACATTAAATATTGCTTAATATCATTACCATTATACGAATTTGATGTGTAATCATATGGCGCTGTATTTAAAATCAATTTTAAAGTTGATTTACTTTGCAGTTCAAGAATTGATGGCGCTGATAAACTATACGAATCATTAGCAGATATAACTTCTTCAATAGGATAATATTCACATTCAGCTGGTATATTTTCAATTAATTCATGATTTATTGTAATGTCAGTAGGAATTACTTCATACACGTTAGGATTAACTGTAATTAATGTTTAAAAAATAATTATAAAATAAATAAATATAGAACCCATGGCATTATAAAGTGAAGATGTAATTTAATCTAACAATTATTTTACATATAAAATACTCACGTTCAGGAACAATCCGTTTTATTTTTTTATTTTGTATTCTATTAATAATAGGAATATCTTGATGTTCATTTCCTGAATTTAATGTCCGTACAGAGTTTGAAGTCAAACTATTAAAATCTTGTTTTGTAATGAAACTATTTATTTTACTAGGTCTAGAGCAACGTTCCCAATTTTTCTTATTCCATTCAAGAGCTAAATCTTTTCTATTTAATTAAATTTATAAACATACCAATTAATTATATTAACAAATTATTATATATTTGTTTTTATTTACTTCTGTTCATTATTATACTGATTACGACGTTGAAATATATTAAATCTATTCATAGAATTTGATTTAAAATATTTTTGTGTACGATTTTGTTCAGATCTTAACAAAAAACAATTATAAACATAAATACATTATTATTAAAAATAATTATATCGATTAAATTTGATTAAAATACTATAAACAAATATATACATATAACTTACTTTGTATAAGACATCTTATTATGAAAATCATCATGAGTCACTTTAGAATTCTGACTATAATATTCCAAACTTAATTGACTAAGTTTTCTAAAAAAAATATATAAATCAATATTAATGGTTAATTATATAAAAAAAATTATCTTACGGTATTGATTGAGATTCCACAGAAATTGGTTGCTCAACAGTATTCGAAATGTTATCTAAAAATAAATAATTTAATTACATTTAATCATAGCAATCAGTTATATAAATAAGATATACCTTCTTTTGAACGGTCTAATTTTGGTATTATGAAAACCATTTTTAAAATAATCCATTTTTTCCATAAATCTCTAGCGGATTGAACTAATGGAGAAACATTATCTTCATCTGGAAATAATTTGTCAACTTCTTCTTTTTGCGATAAAGGACACCTCAAACTAAAAATATAAAAACAGTACAAAAAAAAAAAATGTTTTTTTTTCATCTTACTTTTCAATAGCATTTTTAATATTTTTGGGGATTCGAGCCCATTCTGAAACAATATTTAGCACTTTCGATTTTGATATTGTATTTCTATTTAAAATTGGAAGGTCTGAAAGAGTTCGTATAATCTGAAATACAAATTATTTAAGTTAATAAGATACTTTTATAGTATGATGAACAAAATTTACTTCTAATTTTAAAATTTCATCATTATTAGAAATCATCCAGCTATGTATTATACTTAGACCATTGAAATTCATAAATAATTTTTTGCAATTTATATCATTTTCTCGAATAAATTTTAAAATATGTGAGCGACTTATTGAGTCTGTGATGTGAACCATTAGTTTATTTAAATTCAAAGTTGAGTTTTCCAAATCCGAACGGTTTTTATTTTTTAATTTACTAATATCTGTTAATTGCTGATCAAGCTATAAAAAAATTGTTTAAATTTAACATTAACTAATTTAAAAATAATATATTTATATATATTTATAATTCTAACTTCTTGCAAACGTTTTTTATCATAATTTGTAATGAGTATTTTTTTCCGTTTTTCAGATTTTGGAGTCAAAATTGAATCATTTTGGTGGTCTTCACTTTCATCAGAACTACTTTGATCTCCCAAACTTCTACATTTCTTACTAATAAAACCTCGACATTTAAGTGTTCCACAATAGCATTTCTGTTGAGCTGCATCTCTATATTAATAATAAAAAATTTAGTATATTTACAAATTCTTTAAAGACAATTATTATACCCAAATATTTCAAAACTATAATCAAATGTAATTTCATCTCCTTTTTTAATTAATGTTTTGCTAAAAAATCCCATTCGTGATTCTCCTAGTACGTTCCACTGAAATAATACTTAAATAAATAAATATTCTACTATAAATATCAAGAATGAATAAATCCATTATACTTTTTCTGCGACACAGTTTGGATCACAACTATGATTTATAAATCTTGTAATATTTCCTTTACGTGTTGCATCAATTATCTCATCGTGTTTTAATTGAACCATGTAATTATTATTAATATATAACTTTGTTTTCATTCTTTTGATCATTTCATGCTGATCAATAACTTCACCCATATATTCATCAACAAATGTTCCACTAAAGATAATACATTATAAAATGTTTAATGTTTGATTCTAAAATGTCTTATAATATACATTTAAACATTTATATTAATTATAAAATTATATACATTAACTTCAGTTAATATATTCTCTGGAAACAAGTTTATAATTTATTATTTAGTTACCTAGGTATATCTTCAAGAGCGAATACTCCATACCCTTTATTTGGAGTTTTAACAATTTCTGTACGTTTAAATTCTTTATTTTGAAACTGTTTGTTTGTACACATGGACATTAACGAACATCCAGATCCACTAAAAATAATTAGTATTCATTTTTTAATAACCTTTATATTTTTAATCAATTCAATATATTTTACCATTCAATATTTAATAAACGATTTAGACATTCTGACCCACAACCTGGTTTACCTTCAATTTGATCTGTTCTTGTATACTTACAATAACAATTGAATGTATCACTATTATTAGTTATTCTGTAAAATAATACAAATGAATACTTTTATATATTTACTGCTTCCCTGTTGGTATAACAACAAATATAACTATTAAATTAATAATAGTAAAAGGAAATTTAACTATTTGATAAATAATGTTAATAAAAATAAAAATAATTTACTTAGGTTTTAGTTTACGTAGTTCTTGATTTTCCGCTTGAGTATACTTGTTCATATCTTTCCTAAAATAATATCCAATTATCAATATTAATTTGAAACATCAAAATACTTAAACTTACTTATTTGGTCTAAAAATATTGTTGGTAATTAAGGTAAAATTGAGTTTCCTTAATTTTTCTTCTAATTCTGGGTCATTTTTTCTTGCTTTTAATAACTGACCAGCATTTTCCTTACGAATTTGTTGAGCCAAAGTCAAATAATCAAATTTTGATCCGTCACTTTTTAATAAATATTCCTCTTCCAGAATATCAATATGCTTAATTTTACCATTTAAACGTTTAGAACGTCTTATTTTATTATTACATTCTTCTGAATTATGTTCAATATCTTTTAAATCGCATTTATCAGATGGTATATGAAATGTTATTGGTAATAACTCATTAGTGTCAACCAACTTATGTAAATTATCGATACTCCTATATATTAACACATTTTTTTCCACTTTATATCCAAAATGTTCTAAAGGCATACTTTTTGATCGATATTTACGGTTAAGTCCACCTTTTGAAATATTATTAACTAAATGTATTTCATCCAAGTCTTCAACTAATAATTCTTCATTCAGTAATAATTCTTTATCTGATAATTCATCATTATAATATTTATTAGTATATGCTCCATAATAATATTCCATATTGTTAACTAAAAAATTCAAGGTAGTAGAATCCATTAATGAACAATTAGGATAGCTTCGAACACGTTTCAATTTTGATTTATATATGTTTAAAAGTCCATACTTATCATAACGTCGTTTAATATGAATATTAGGTCCAGGATCCAAATAAGAAATACTTTTAGAATATTTTTTTAATTTTAAATTTTCAAATTCGTCAATTTTTTTACTTGTTTTTGTTTTTATTAATTCTTCAACACTCTTTGATCTTTCTTGTTTAGGTAATTTATGCCAATTCACTTTGTTCAAATCAAGTGACATATTTACCTTTTCAATATTAGCTACATCATTTTGTTTTACATGAGAGTTATTACATTTATATAATGTTGTAATACTTTTCGATTTAACTCTTTTAGGAAAAGTTATATTCCAATTCACTTCATTAAAATTAAACAGCGTATCTTGAATTTCAGTTGTACCTTTATTACTTATTTTAACATATTCGTCACAATTTTGTAATGTATCACTTTTTGGATGTGTGCAAATAAGATCCTTTTTAGTCAATTCATTATTAACAAAATCAATGTCTTCATCATTTGATATCACATTTTTATTATCTTTCAAAATATTACGTTTTGCTGTACGTTTTTTCACATTTCTTTTTCTTTTTTTTTTGTGTGTCAGCTTATTTGATATAATTTGTGGTTGTTGAATGTTAGATGCAACTTCACTTTTTTTTGGTCTTCCTCGACGTTTTTTAACAATTATTGGTAGACTTGAATCTTCAGGATTAATTCCAGATGAATTAGACACAACAGAATTATCATCACATTTATTTAATAAAACTGATGATTTATTTTTATCATCTATTAATTTTTTTGGACGCCCTCTTTTTTTCAACATACACTCATCAAATCTCTCTACAACTACACAACAATTATCCACCAAATGATTAATGACTTGGGCTGGTTTTTTAATATTTTTTTTCTTATTGGTTTTATTTATTCCACTATTTACCAAAGTTACAGCCATGGTAAATATCTCACTTATAACTTCATAAGGTTAAAGTAAATTATATTTTACTGGTATGACAAAATTTTATTTTTACTGATTCAACATAATCCTCAATTTTTGGTACAATGAAAGAAGAACTATATAATTTATAATTTGATCTCGTACTTATCTTTGAAGTTGTACAAAATTGATTCATCCATTTCAACGCAAAATAAAATTCTAAAAATAAAAACAATTTAGTTAATAATACTGTTATCATCAAAACCTACTACCATCTAATCTGACCACATTATTATGATATAAAAAATATTTTTCTGTTGTATAATAATTTAAACACAACTAAATTGAAAAGTAAATTAAATAAATAATTTAATAAAGAACAACATATCATTTTCAAATTGTTAAAACTATTTTATGATTGCATTTTGTTTTATTCATAACCATGACTTTGTCATTCATATGAAAAATGAACTATTTATATAATATATAGTATATTCAGATAACCTACATTATTTTAAAAAGTAAAAATAGTAAACTAACAAAACTAATTTAATTAAAAAAACGATATATTAAACTCATTTATACATTTTGTAAATAATTAAGGGTAATCACAATGAAATATTTAATAATTTTTATTAGATACATGACCACTACAAGTAGTCAATTATGATATTATATTAAAATTTGTTAGGCAAGTATACGTTATAATATTAGTTGTATATTCTATTAAAATAATATAATTTAGTACCTAATCGCATATTTTTGTTAGTAATCATTTACAACTGCTACTATATTCAAAAGGGAAGTCGATTTTATACAATAATTTACAGTCATTACAATTGTAATATGCATATATCAAATAGTCTCAAGCATAAATTACTAATGAATACTCTATTTATCCAATATATAATCTCTTTCCCCTAAATAAAAAGACATGACATGCTAAAAGAAAAAGAATAAATTGATAAATATTAGGTACTGCTAATATACAAAGATGGAATAGTAAATTTAAGGCTCAAATAATGTAAGCTACTTTTACATAGAGCATTGTCGAAACTATCAAGACAATCCAAGAAATATAGTAAGATGAGTAGATGAAATAGAAACCAGGAGGTATCAGTATAGAAAATATGTGCCCATTCCAGTATTAAGCAAAAATCTTCAAAGAAAAACTTGAACAAAAACTTAACACATATATACAGGAAAAGAAAAGCACAACAAAATTACCTACAAGTGGAAGCTTAAAGATAAACCAGTGTGATACAATAAAAAAGTATAGTCGATGAAATTCCCAATATTAGATAGTTAATATGGATACAATACTAATCTAGAAAACTTCATAAATTCCGAAAACAGTGACCTGGGTGATACCTCTAAATATTGATACTCAATAAAATGTAATTAAAATCTCACAAAATGTATATCTATGTTATTAATTAAATCAATTAATATTAATATTCAAATATTTTAATTTAACACTATTGTTTATTTTATATCAAACAAATAAATAACAAAAAATTACAATAGTCCCTACTTGCAACGAAACATCCAATTCTAAATATTGAGTGAACATAGTAGTGGAGCGGGGACAAAAAAGTACAACGTTAACGTATAAATGGCGTACGTATGCCGATTTATTGATCAACGCATACTATGAAAGGAAATATGGGGTATTGTCCAATTTTTAAACTTACCAAATTCAAAGCATATCCAGTGAACAAAGACAACGATAGCGATGATGACGACGAAAACAACGAACGCCCCAAGGTACAAAATGAGAAAATACAAGACGAACAAAAACCCGTATTGAAATATTAATTCTCAAATAGTTCAGAACGTTTCGACTAATGGCTAATGTAAAACAATGCCAGAAAAAAAAGTGGGTGAACGACACTCGCACTAACCACAGTGAACCACAACCACAATATTGGTTAGTCAGTAGAACCACGAAATTCTATAAGTTTTCATATTCACTTATATAGGCTAATACTATTATACAAACAATAAAGCGTTACTTCGTCAAATGATAATGGTGTAATCACTTTTACGAATGAACGAACCGTGTAAGCGTATACCAAGTTATGATTGCTATATTTGCTGTTACAGTTGCACCAAAATTCGTTTATACTTCACTTCAAAAAACATGCGTTCTATTGAATAATGTAATAATTATTAATACAAATATAATAAATAAGAATAATAAACGGCTGACTATGGTTATGAATCTACAAAACAACATTATAAAATAAAATATACACTATTTCATGGAATAAATAACTTGGAGACGCATTCACTTGTGCTTTATATCAAACTTATCATTCCGTTAGTCGTGTCACTCGTCCTCAGAGCATAAACAGAGGGAGAAATTAATTTCGTTGGCTAAACATACGGTGATATGTGTATGTGTATAAAATGTGTGCGAGTGCGCGCGCGCACGCGCAATGGTGTGCGTGCGTGCATGTGTGTGTGTGTGTGTGTATGTGTATGTGTGTGTGTGTGTGTGTTGTGGTGTGGTGTGTGTGTTGTGGTGTGGTGTGTGTGTGTGCGGACGCGCGCCCCGCGTCTGTATGTGTATGTGTTATGTTTATGACGGACGATACATACGGTGTTTTCTCTCTACGCACCAGTTCATAATATTTATCATTATTTTTTAAGAAATGTATACTATTATTTCATTCGTGATAAATTAACATTACTATATTTTATTTCGTAGATTATTTTATTTACGAATAAAAATTAAGTGTTAAATCAGAATTTTAATCAACGTGCATTATTGTTAACTTATAACGTTCCGAGACAAATATATAATCAAAATGTAATATTCAATTAAATGACTACTAGATTACAATTAAAGTGTAACAATTCATCCGTGCTTACAAACAACTCGGAAAATTAGAAGTCAGTTTTAAAAAAAACTAGTAGTGTTGTGCGTTCAAAATTATTGCGTATCAATATATTGCCCTAATTTGTTTTCCTTCGTATCTTGTGCGTTCGAACCTATTGTTGTTGGCTGTGCAAACAACATCATAATTAAAACGTATAATTATTATTATACTTGCGTTCCTACCTTGACCATAATAAACTTAACTTATAATTTCCATTCAATATTATCACTTTTCATAATGAGTGGACAATTGCCATCAGTAAGCATTTGGGTTATCAATTTTTTTCTTTGACTATTCTTTTTACTTTATTATTAAATAGATATGGCTTAAATGTTTTATGTAAAATATAGGTACATATGGAAGAACCCGCATTTCTTTCTGTTGGAACAGAAGTCAGTGCAAAATATAAAGGTGCATTTTGTGAAGCAAAAATTAAAAATATATCAAAACTCGTAAAATGCAAAGTTTGTTAATTTTTCATTGATTATAATTTAATTCTAAAACATTTTGGTCATACTTATAGCAATACATATTTTTATACTTTTAGGTACAATATTTAAATGGATCAGTTGCATTAGTTTCTGACGAAATAGTAAAAGGCACAATAAAAGTACAATTATTTTTCTATAAAATTTTGAATTATATCTTAACAATTAATTTGTTTTATATTCAGGTAGGAACAACTGTCCAAGTAAAATGTAATGATAAGGCAGAACTTATGGATGCTATTATTCAAAAAGTACAAGATTATAGTCAATACACAGTTGGTATGTATTTTTAAATTAATTTTGTATAATTCCTTTGTCTTTATATGTTATATAAATTAATTGTGTTTCATAGTATTCGATGATGGAGATATAACATGTTTAAAAAGAAATTCATTATGCTTGAAAAGTGGTAGACATTTTGCAACAAGTTCAACCCTAGATCAATTACCATTAAATCATCCAGAACATATTGGGATTACACAAATACGTAACACAGTAGTAAATCGTAGAAGTAGAAAACATAAAAAAAATATTGGGTAATTAAATTTATATTTATTAATTATTGTGTAATTATACTAATTTACTCCTTTTTATTCAATTTAAGGGAAACTAAAAAAAATGTTGAAATTGAAGAAAACAATATCGGAAAAGTAGTTTGTGTAGAATCAAATGATAAAAAAAAATTAAAAGATAACTGGTTTCCCGGTTTAATTGTTTCTCCAACTGCACAATCAACAATTAAAACTAATAGTTTAATAGATTATTTGGTTCGTTCTTTTAAAGATGGAAAATAGTAAGTATCATATTTTAGTTTTTAATATTTTTATAACAAACAATTATTCATTTATTCAGCTACACAGTACCTAAAAATGAAATTACGGAATTCACGAAAGAGATTGCTAGTAAAGTTGAAAATCCAACACTTAAAACTGGTATTTTATTGATTTAATTTCTAAATAAATATTTGTTAACAATATTTTTTTATGAAGCTGTTGAAAAAGCTATATTATATCTGGATAAAGATGAAATTCCACCTCATTGGGATCGTGATTTATTATTTGGTATAGATAAAAATTGTGGAACAGATAGCGATGGAAGTTGTGATAGTAATGTAGGATTAAATAACATTATTTACTTCATAGATTAATATTTTGTTAAATTAACATATTAATTGTATATAATTCTGAGTAGACTTCTGATGAAGAGTCTATAGAAGAAAAAGATCATTTTGTAGCCCAGTTATTTAAATTCATGGATGATCGAGGAACACCTCTAAATCAGGTTCCAGCAATTAATGACAAAGACGTTGATTTATATAAATTATTTAAGGTACTTTACAAATATTTCTCGATTAATTTTCTATAAAAAACCATTTAAAATATAATATTAAGTAAAATTTAATAATAATTTCCAGTTATTAAATTTATAATCAAGAACAAAGATAAATAATTTGACAAAACTGTTTGCCTTATTAGTAGTTAACTGTGGAATAATAAGCCAATTGTTTGACAATATGTCACTCATTAACATTAAAAAAAGTTTAAACGTGTTTTCATTCTGATTTTAGTTTATACTATTTAATTTTATATTTAAATCAAAATTTCTAACTACTAATATTGTTTAATTTATGTATTGAATTTTGTTTTGAATAATTATGTATTATAAACTTTTCAACTATTCTCATATTATAATTGTATTGGAGTTTATTACTAATAATAAACGTTTATATATTTCTAGGTTGTCAACAACTTTGGCGGCTATAATAAAGTTAATAAATTCAAACGATGGAAAACCATAGCTCAAAAAGTTGGCCATGAACAATCAATTTTATGTATTAAACAGTCATACCAACAGTATGTAAAATAGTAAATAATTAAGAACATAAATTCAAACACAATTTTGTTTTATTAAAACTAATCCATTACATATTTTTTTATTTAAATTAATTGATAGATTAATATTTATAATTAATTTTTATGTATTTTTTTTATTTAGTATTTGGTTTAAACTTAATAAAAATATTGTGTAATATCTAAAACCTATAGTAATTAATTCACAAAAAATTTATTCATTCGCTTTATATTATTTTATTTATTGTAGATATTTACAAAGTTTTGAAGAATTCTACCGAAAATTAGGTTGTACAATGCTGAGTCAACCTCGAAGTGTAAGATCACGTAACAGTAGATTTAGTCGAAGTATTATAAGAGATATTGATAAAACTCAACCTATTACTAATAAAAATGGGCAATCTGTGTCAAAACAAGATGATACAAAGGATTCTGTCAAAAAATCACTTAAGAATACTACTAAACCCGAAGAAAAACTTTCTTGTAAAATTAACGATAAAAAAAAAGATCAAATTACAAATAATACTTACAATAATAAATCGTCAGTCAAATGCGATCAAGAAAATTTAGAAACTACAGATTCTAAAATTAAAAAAGATGATGTTGAAGCGAAACAAATTGAAAATTTACCTATCAACGATAAAGAAAAGAAAAAAATTTATACAAAAAATTTATTTGGCAAATCAAAAAAAATTAAAGCTATAAAAAAGCGTATTAAAAATTTTGTTAAAATAGTAACTCCGTTCAAAAAAACAAAAAAAAATGCGTGCAACCCTCAACAAGAAATTTTGAACAAAAAACCTGATGTAGATGTGCCAAAAGTAAATTTAATTAAATTAATTTAATATGACATAAATGACCAATGACATTTGTTACATTTCAGCTAACGCGATCCAAATCCAAAGATGATTTACCACAAATTAAAAGGAAATTATCAGTAATTAGTAATCATGGTGAAAGTCCAATTCAACCTGTCCCAAGTGGAATAAATTTAGAAAATAAAATTAAAAATATTCATAATGGACCAATATGTGAAAAAAAAAAGAAAAAAACTGATTCAAAGATTTCTACACTTTTGTAATTTGATTTTGTATTAGTGAAATATAATATTTAATAATGATTTTGTATTTTTACTTTAGAAGTAATGATGTGGAAACATTAAAAGAAGATTCTATAATTTCTATTGGAGACAATTTAATTGTGTATTATGGAGATACTCATGCTACAACATATGATGCTAAGGTTTGATAATATATATATAACTTTCTTTTATTTATTAATTAAATTAAATTAGATTCCATAAACATTTTCATAAAGTTCTTTTTTTAAATAAAAAATATAGACTATATACATATATTTGTGGCATTTCGAATGAAGTTGGTAAACTATTTCTAAATGAAACATTATTATATATAAAACCATAATATATTTTAATAAATTATCTTTTTAGGTTCTTAATGTTTGTGACATTGAAGGTGAAGTTAAGTATTATGTACATTATAAAGGGTGGAATTCACGTTATGATGAACTTATTGATAGGACACGAATTGCTTTAAAATGTAATCATGTTGAAGTAGATGATACAGATTCATTAAAAAGCGAGGTATTATTTTAATTAAAGTTACTTTTTATATATCACATAACATAAACAGATTTCGTTTTAGATTAAAAATAAATACAAATTATATTAATTTATACATTTAATATTTCGACATGAATTTATTTAATTAAAACTTTTTTTCTATTTTAGAAAAAAAATATTGAACAGAAAAAATTAGAAAAACCAATTAGTAGAACCCGACGTTCAGTTACACCTAGTTCAAATGTTTCTTCTAATTCAAATAGAAAAAAGTCACCTTTTACAATTAATGTCCGACCAACTAGAACGTGTACTCTGAATGAAAGATCACTTGCATTTATCGGTAAAACTTAAAGATAATTAATTTTTAATTAATATTCATTACTATTGAAACTTATTTATAAATATGTATTTAATTATTCAATTGTAGATAATTCAGATTCTGAAACTGAATGTTTAGATAATTCAGGATTGACTAAACAATACAATAAAAAAAGTTATCCATCAATAAAAAACATTAAGGCTGAAACAGACGATATTCTAAAAATAGAACCTACAGATATTGATCAAAAAAAGAAATTAAGCCCTAAAACATACCCTACCAAAGAAATGCTTATCCAAAAACTTTCACCAAAAAAATCGTGTGTTATTAAGAATTCAGAGGATGCAGCTGAAAAAATTAAAATTTGTGATCATGTTATTCTAAATAAGCCATTTGATTTTAATTTTGAAACAGAAACATCTATATCTTCTACTAATAAAACATCTAGTTTAAATAATGAATATGTAGAAACAGAAAATATTGATGATACTCAAAATGAATTGAAAATTGCTCCAAATCATTATTTATCACCTAAAGAAAAGTCTGAAAGACACAATCGTCAAATATTTAATGAAAATGTTGATATTAGTACAGACAATGCAATACTTCCAATAAAGCCTAAAATTACTGGTCTTGTTTATTATAAATCATCTTCTGAAGATGAGGAATTTGAATTAAATGATAACCAAGATAAAATTAAAATATCTGGTACCGATTTTGATCTAAATAAAATACGATCAGAAATGAAAGGACTTACAGAAAGTAATATTGATTCATACACATTAAACCAACAAGTTAAAGCTGAAGATGTAAAATCAACTGAGTCAACCTCAGATGATATTTACGAATTTAAAGAGTATGAATCTTGTGATTTTAAAACCATACATTCTGTTATTGAAAATAAACATCGAAGAATTATGAAACATATTGAATCAACAAAAATAATTGGACAAAATGAGTCTATAATATTATCTAATAAAAATGATAAATTTGATGAAAAATGTATCAAAACCCCAAATGTTAAAGACAATTTAATTATTACAGATAATACCAATTCTTCAAATAATAAAACTTCGGAAGAAGTAAGAAGTGATATAATAAATTCTTCTGATATAAAACAAGATTCTGTGAATAAAACTTGTCATGTAGATGAAGTATTAGATTTATGCACAAAAGTACCTGACTTACCTCCAAACAATATTTTTAATATGACAGTTAATGATATTGAAATAGATGATGATGATGATGAATCAAAACTTATAATAGCAGAAGTTGATAAAATTGAAACTAATTGTCAAATAGATATAGAACATAATTCTACTAATGGACAAACAACAGCATTAAAAACTCAACCATTATTACATGAATTATCCAATACAGATTTAATATTTGAAAATTCGTGTAATTTACCACAAGATGATGATATTAACCCACCAATACAATGTAATAAAAATGTTCAAATATATACACAATTTGAAAACCAGTCAAATAAAACAAACGTTTATCAATCTTATGCCGATAATAATGATGAAAGTACTAAATGTGGATTTGAATTAGAATTAAATTCAAAATCACCAACAACTGAACATACAAATAATATTGAACCAACTGTAAACATTTCTATTGATGAGTCTATGAATTATGACTATGAAAACAAAAAAACTAATTATATAGTCAAAAATGAAAATGTGATATTTCCTGAATTGCGATGTAAAGAAGAATTAGTAGATGAAGATACATTAAATAATGCTTTAGTTTTAAAGTATAGTCGAAAATCTGTAGATCATGATATTCACAAACCTTGTACGAGTAAAGATTTTTTTAATTCAATAAACCAATCTGACAAAGATAATAATGAAACAGATGCTTCTGACGATATGAAAAATAATTTCTTAGATATTCAACAAGCTAATTTAATAAAAAATGTAATATTTGATAGCGATGCTCCTAGTACAAGCAAAAGTATATTTTACGATAACATTTCATCTAACAATAAAGATGATTTCTATGAAACTATTCCCAGTGCTAAAAACAATAGTTCGTTTGAGAAATCTTTACTAAACACTAATAAAAAAAATTATAGTGTAGATGGAGATAAAAATAACGTATTATTGTGTGAAGAAACTATTCCATGTAGTCCAACTGGGATAATCGAAGATCATTATACTCAAGAAAAAATATCTTCGAGGCAGGAAACAATTGATTTTAAATCATCTACTTCTGAGGAGAAACAAGCTGCATCTGTTATGTTTGCTATAAAGCAATCATTTAATAAACCAATGATTTCTTTGATGGGAGCAACTAATGAAGAAATAAACCAATATACTGATATAATTCAAAAGTAATTTTCTTTTTTCCTTTTAATACATAAATGTAATATTGGGAGTATTTAAATCATTTAAAATATTTTAGCGATGGGATACTTGATCAAAGACATTTACAATTCTTAGCTGAAATTTCTAGTAGAAATGCTGGCTTGACTATAAATCAACCACCAGAATTAAACAATGAACCAATTATTGAACGTAAATAATATTATTATTAATTATTAACTATTAATTATAAACAACACTTCTTTACAGAAATAGTAAAAGTAAATTCTTCAAAACGCAAAAATAGTCATGAACATTACTCAGTGTCAAAACGAAATAAAATATCTATTTCTACTGGTTAGTTATTTTGAAAAGCCAATTATATTGCATTTGTTTAAAATAATTCTCATATTTTCATCATCATCATCCTCGCCTTTATCCCATCTATTTAAGGTCAGCCACCTTAGTCTTAAACCTCCATTCGCCCCAATTTCCCACATCCTCGATGCACATACCAGCAATCCTCATATCCTCCTTAATCGTGTTTAACCACTTCTTCTTTGGTCTTCCTCTTCCTCTTCTTCCTTCCACACTAAATTTCATAACTGTTCTTACTGCTTCCAAATCTTCTCTCCTCATAATATGCCCAAACCATCTAAATCTATTCTCTCATTTTATCAATAATCGCCGCTACTCCTATGCTTCCTCTTATATATTCATTTCTTATCCTATCTTCTCTTGTCACCCCACTCATCCATCTAAGCATTCTCATATTGTAATATCATCATTTTTTCTATTTGTTTATAGAAGATAATTGTGTTGAAAAATCAAACGAAATAAAAATGTCCATACCTCAAAAAGATGGAAAACCATTAGTTTCATTCAGTTAGTAAATTGTGTATTTATTATTATTTAAAAATATATTAAGGTGTAATTGAAATGCACAGTTTTAGGATAAGAGTAAGTGTCCACGAGGGATTGGCTTATTGGGTTCTTACCTGTTCTTTGTAGTAATGGATGAAATTACAAGAGATACAGGGGAAGGTACCACAGTGTGTTATTTGTGGACAATGTAGTGTTGATAGTAGAAACAGGGAGGAAGTTAATCAAAGACTCAATGTGTAGAAATTAACTTTGAAAGGAAAAAGATTAAGCATTAATAGAAGATAAAGTATAAGGAATGAGTTTGATGAAAGAGAACAAGTAAACAAAATAATTATAATTATAGTAAGTGAGGACGAGGTAAGAAAAGTTAAGTTTTAACTATTTTGGGTCCTTTGATGAGAATGTGAAACATAGAATGAGGTGTGGGTAAAATCAAATGAAAAGAAAAGCCTAGTGACTTGTACAATAAGAGAATTCCTATGAAGCTAAAAATTAAGTTGTATAAGAGTGAAGTACAACCATTGTTATATGGTAGACAAGAAAATAGAGCAGAAAATGTGTAAAATGGAAGGAAGAAGAATAAGAAGACTAAAAAAGTAGTTGAAGGTGATTGAGTGTGCTAGTGTGTATGTGAATGATGTGGAAAATCGGGTCAAATAGATGTTAAGGACCAAAATAGCTGAAAAAGAAATGAGGAAGAAAAAATAAAGTATAATTTTATTAATATTGTTTTTAATTTCAGCACCAGATATGGACTCTATTCAACGACAAGCGATCATTTTAGCCAAAATAAATGATTTACGAAAAGAATATTTATTAGTTAAAGGTCGTATAAATATTGTTGATCGAAGAAGAAAAAAAATCAAAAAACGTAAAAGAGAATTGTTGAAACGTTCTGTTCTTGATAAAGCAGCTTTAACCAATACATCTAAATAATTTATTTATTTAACCCATTATTTAGATTTAAGTTTTATTTTTTTTAATTTACTATTTAATAATAAACGTGTAATTTAAACATTTAATTTTAAATGATATTATGGTATAACTATTTATAATATTCCACTTACTCGTCATCATATAGTTATATATATATATATATAGTACATAGTAATTATAGTGTTAACTTTAAACATCACCGGTTTATAATTTTTTTTAGCAAAATAATATTAATTTTATATAAGTATGCATTTTCTTAGATGTATACATTTGTTTGTTTAAATAAGTGGTGTGAGATGTGAAATACTAAAATATCTTTTAGATTAAATATAGTTTGATTTATGATTTTACAATCTAGATGAATTGTGATTTTATTACTGGTACCTAGTAATTTCGTTTAAAACTGTAACTTATATTATACGTACATAATTTTTTTTAACACAAAATTTGACTTTTTTTATATATTCATCCTTTGTTATTTACTACCAAAAATGTTGATCTATATAGCGTCATATGTATTTATTACTACTTTCATACCAACATTTACCTTTTTAGCTATAATTAGAATGTTTATCACACATAAAAGCATAACACTATCAATTTCAACCATCTACACATAATTTTGTTGTGTCCATATCCACTTCAAACTTTAATACTAATCCCAAATTCATACTCTGTATATTTTGCTTTATATCTAAAACTTAATATTTTACCTATGATATCAACATTTCAAACCTATTTTCACAATATAATCTGCAAACAGCGCATTACCTCATTTTATAATTCATTGGCTATAAGAAATAATTCTTATCTCAAATTGGCAAATATCAAATGATAATGCAATTGTCAGCTGTTTAGAATCATAACATTCAGACAACCCCTATGGTTTCAAAAAGCTGCAGGGCTGTGACTTTGTATTTTCGAATTTTTTATAATTCACACCTACTTAGATAATATTCTTATCACTAAACTCAACTCTAGTAGAGAGCAAATTATGACAATTGACTAGAAGATTGATTCGATAATTTTTTATGTTTTTATCATACAACAATTTTATAGCTAAAAAATAATATTACTATTCATACACTTACCAATTCGTCATTTTCCATCATTGTTCTACACAGATATTACTAGTCACAGACAAACAATGAATGTACCAATTCCTGAAATTGACGTATATATTAGCAACTATACGATAGTTGACCCAGATGTATACCATCTATGGGTTAATGGATATTCAGGTAGGTATTTATTAACTAACTATATTTACACATAATATAATGCAATACGATTGTTGTAGTATTATTGAATACAATAATTGCAATGTGTTTTAAGCTCCTGAAGCCGTATCCATATTAAAACAGTATGGAATTTTAGAAGAAATGGGTACAACGCTTGAATTGGTTGCGTCTGATATATTAGATCACTACAGGACTTACAGTTTGTTAGAAAAATTAATACATTATCCAACAAAATTAGATCAGCAACTCGCATTTCAAATTGAACCTCAAACTAAACAAATATTAGTTGAGAAGTATGCACAAAAATTAAAATTTTATAATTAATAACAAACCTTATTAACTATGCAGTATATAACACAAAAAAGTGACTTGTTTGTTATTCAAACAACTTTAATTGTTATATATATTTAGTACTGTAAGTTTGTCTATTTGTAAATGAAAGATATGTTATGAGATTAACTGGAAAAACGATATCAGTATAGTTATTTTTCTCATTGTCTGTCAAATTTACTATCGAAAATTAGAATCCCTATCAATATTGTAATGAATGTCATCACTAATTTTACTTCTAAGCCAAATGGAATATCAGTGTTAATATTAATTTCAATTTGTCATTCTGATGTTATGAAAATTTAAATTAACAACAAAAGATAAATAAATTGATTTAAAAATAATATTTGTTCTAATGGATAACCTGAATTAATAAGATTTACAATATATATATATTGTAAATCTTTTATGTATATGTATTAAAGACAAATAAAAAATATAGTACATTACCCTCAAAATCACTATTTTGTTCAATGAATAATTATTAAACATAATTATATAACTAAATAATATAATATAAAACATATATAAGAATAAAATTTACAAACACTTAATCACTAAAATAAAATATTAAATATAAACTAAAATTTTGATAAACAGATACACATTTATTGTAACGATAAGAAACTCGGAAAGTAATATTTTTCCAATTTAATTTTAGAATTAGTATAATAGATTGATAGTGACAGCTTATATTTTCAAAAAATTCCAATATGTGTAATAGTATTCGAAACTAAATTGTTTAATTACGTTAATCATTATGCTACAAATTTAAAAGCGTTTATACACAAATTTATCATCTTCAAATGGATAATATATTAAAATTACATAGAATTATTATTTATTTTAGTCATATTTTTCAATAGTAAAATATCAAAATTTTATGCTTGTATTTTTAAATATATGTATGTCAGTAGTTACTGCGTAAAATGTAAAAATTTTCTAAACAAAACGAGAAAAAAGTTAAATATTATTCGCCTGTAGCATTATTTACAAAAATAACTTCGATTTGTTTATATTGCCACAAAATATGCCCAATTAGGTATTATGAAATTGATCACATCGTTGTTAGAGAATTTTTGGGGAAAAAACTCTCTTCTAAACACCGCAAAGACTTAGATGAAGTTGTAGAAAAAACGCATATTTCAATAAAATCTTGCAGGTAATTATTTTATTTTTAACTATAAATAACATATACTCTTTTAAAAATCTACTTAAATTAAAACTATTGTAATTATTATTTTAGGCGTCAATTTGACAATGTTAAAAGAGTTTTCAAAGCTGTTGAAGAAATGCAAGGTTCTGTCATCAAAAATATTTCAAACTTATTTTTGCTATCTGAAGAATTAGCTAAGTATTAAAAATTATCATAAATTAGTACAAATCTTTATAAATATAAAGTTATTTGTACTATTTTTTTTTCAGGAAGTATGGCGTAATTGTTTTTATAGCATGTATGCGTTTTGAAACATCTAAACGAAAATTACAACAGCTAACATTTTTAGATTTCTATGAACCAACTCTTTGTATTATGAATAAGTGGACTTATCCCAAAAATAGTCCAGAATTCGGGGATACTGATTTGGATCGTGAATTCCTTTTGGATTTAAGAGAAGTTCGAGTTATATTAGATAAAGAAAAAGATTTTAAACAGTAAATACTATTTTTTTAATAATTAGAATAATCTTATAAAAATGATTATATTGAAGCTTTGTCTGACTAGAAATTTTTATTGAGTTATAATTTGTTTAATAATTTTTAATGTAATGCAAGCTTAATACTTCATGTCTACATATAACATAATACAATTTTTATTTCTATATTCTCAACATTTATTTATAGTTAAGTCTAATTTAAAATTAATAAGCTATAAAAACATAGAAATTTTATATCATCATCATCTCCCTCGCTTTTATCCCATCTATTTGGGGTCGGTCACAAATATTTTAATTTGATATAGTTGTGTCAAATTTAAATGTTAAGTTTGAGTTTTGTAAAATATATTAATAATTCTAATAAATAATTTTAATTTTAATTTGTAAATGGAAGGATAAATTCGGTTTAACTCTAAAAATCAAGTTTTAACCCATCTCCAATATGTATGATGTATAAATTAAATAAATTCCTAAGATAGGCTAACTTGTTAATTTATTTAAGAAACAGAATTAATCTAAGAACATAATCTAATTTCTTAAAGTTTTTAAATATCTGAAACATTTTACTATCAATTATCGAGAAAGTATTTAATAGTAATTCATTATTCATTATTCAATTTGTAGTAAATAATTAATTTTTTGTTTGGATGTAGAATGTTGCTGTCTTCCGGTAGAGATTAGAAGTAGACAGCTAGCGAGTAAATTTCTTCTCAAATCTTTGTCTGATCCAACTTCCTCCAATTTTAATCTATTTTATAACATAAGTATTTCCTGGCGATGTTTCTAAATCCCTCCCTACTCTAGCTTCAGTCAGTCTCTCCTTGTCCAATTTTTTTTCCTATATTATGCGTCCAAACAAACGTCTTCCATTGTATGAGACTCCATTTATGTCATTGTTATTTGCTCCTTATGTTGTCATTGATCCGTATTTCCTGCGTTATCCTCATAGTTCATTAGTTAATATGTCACTTCATATTGTAAATTAACTTTTTTGTACCTATATAACAAAGCAATTCCCAGATTCTTGTTTAATTTTCACTGACGGCTCAGTCTTGAAAAACTCCATTTTTCCTCTTTTACTGCAGAAGGATATGTTGTACTTCAAGCTCTACACCTTATTCAAAATCTACCCCCGAAAAAATACCTAATTGTTTCTGATTCTTAATCTATTCTGTATTCAATCATGACAAATTCTTTCAAATCACATATCTCTCCTCTTTCACTTCGTATTCACGCACATGTAACATATTTGGAAAGTCATGCCTATATCATCAATTTTTTATGGAGTCCAAGTCACGTGGGAATCAAGGGAAATGAAATAGCAGATTCCCTCGCTAAAGCTACTGAACATTTTCGCTCCACAAATTTACTAAATAAAATACCCTTTACTGACTTTGTACTACATTCACACATAACTATTTTAAATGCTTGTAAAGCCGAATGGTCATCTCATACAATTTCTGGAAAATAGTACAAATCAATTGTCCCTGAAATCCCTTGTCTCCCTTAGTTCCATAATTCCAATCTCTCTAGATCGCACATTATCTCGTTTTCCAGATTGAGCTTCGGGCATAACAGATTATCGGCCCATAGTTTTCTGTTAAGTCTGAATTCTTCCCCTTTGTGTATATGTAGCTTAGATTTTGCTCACATTTTTTTTAATTACCCCAGATCGTCTCGTTGTAGATCCTCATTTTTGTTCTTGGTCAACAATAATATTGACAGCTCCCCTTCTAACATATTAAATTCTTCTTGTCCATTCATTATATCTAATCTTAACTTTTTATTCACTTCTTCCGGCTTCGTCATTTAATTTTTCTTTCTTTTTTCTTAGTACTATTATAATTATATATCAATTGTGCTTTACCACAATTAAATGTTAAGCTTAAATGTACTGCTTGTATGTAGCTTTTTAAATAAAAAAAAAATAATGTTTTTTTATAAACATACACTTTTGTATTTTTTTTTTCAGTTTAATTTGTCAAAAATTAAAGCCACAATTTCTTGAGAAAACATATAATAGTATGGATAATAATTTTCGTTTGATAAATCGAGCAATTTTAGGAATAGCTTATAGTCTTCATCACAATAGAGATCTAAGGTAATATATAGTATGACACTTGTTCTAAATAAATATTTATTATTGAAATTTTATAAATAAGAATTAATGTTTATATGAATATTATATTTTCATTAAAATGTAGAGGGTTTTTCGTTGATGTGTTGGAAAAAATAATTGATCCATGGAGACTACTTCAATGGAACAAAATAGATGTAATGCATTTTTTAAACGTATATGTTCAATCTTCGATTGAGTTAGATGCTTTTCAGTACGTAAAAATAGCAATTTATACTGTTAATATTTTAATATAAAAATTAAATATTGTAATATTCTTAAAACAAAGTTTAATTAATTTTTTTTAGAGACTTAGAAATAAAATCAGCTTGGCAACGTTATATGGACGTAATCACTGCAAGTATTAATCAACTGTTTT
Organism: Geopemphigus sp. TES_GeoC_2020; assembly: GCA_025469175.1. Taxonomy (NCBI): domain Eukaryota; kingdom Metazoa; phylum Arthropoda; class Insecta; order Hemiptera; family Aphididae; genus Geopemphigus; species Geopemphigus sp. TES_GeoC_2020. Next base: position 65,148 of record JAIPRN010000093.1, read on the forward strand.
AAACTTTTGATACTATACAGTTAGAATTTAAAACCAAATACAACAAATTTATGGAAAAATATTACTTGATAACATTAGTTCTACAATGTATTTTTATGTTCATTGTAATTAATAATAATATATTTGGATTTAAAAAAATGATTAGTGATACATTTTATGTTATCATCATCATCATTTCCTTCGGCTTTATCCTATCTAATTGGGGTCGGCCACCTTCGTCTTAAACCTCCATTTGGCCTGATCTCTCACATCCTCCACACACACCAGCAATCCTCATATCCTCTTCAATCTTATTCAAACACTTCTTCTTTGGTCTTCCCCTTCCTCTTCCTTCCACACTCAATTCCATAACTGTTCTTACTGCTCCCAAATTTTCTCTCCTCATAACATGCCCAAACCATCTAAGTCTATTCTCCCTCATTTTATCCATAATTACCACTGCTCCTATGTTTCTTCTTATATATTTATTTCTTATCCTATCTTCTCTTGTCACCTCACTCATCCATCTAAGTATTTTCATCTCGCCTACGCTCATTTTCTGCTCTATTTTCTTATTCACCGCCCAACACTTTGAACCAAACAACATTGCTGGTCTCACTACACTCTTATAGAACTTACCTTTCAGTATCATTGGAATTCTCAGTAACAAATTTTATGTATGATTAAAAAACTAATTGAATTTTTTTAAAATATAAATTTACGTGTTTACAAAAATGGTATTAATATTAGACTTAGAATATCAATATATCTATTTTGTACATATTTTACAATTAAACTTTTTAATTGACACATAAATGTAAGTATTTAAATTTATATACCAAAATTATCAAATGTCTATATATACATGTTGATACATTTTTTAGCATTCCCATTAATGGTTTTAGTAGTAGGTTACTAATCTAATAATATTTAGATAAACAATTATTTATTTATAACATAGTTATTAATCAATATTATTATTTATTACAACATGAAAGCCAACATGAAATAGCATTTTGAATTTTTTAAAATTCAAAAATTTTAACAACAATTTTACTTTTTACAGATATTGTAAACTTGTTTATAATTTTTTGATTTTGAAATTTGTATATAACAGATAATCCAATATTATTCGTAAAAGTGTTCATGTATCACGAGGAAAATCATATTAGTTCCATAAAATATAAAATTTAGGAAAGGATGTGTCAAAAAAGACAAGTTTAATGGCAATGCTAATATAAACTTTTCTATATCTCATTAAATTTATATTTCAACTAAAATGTTCACCATTATAAAAAGAAAATTGTTTTGATAATATTACAGCATAATTATAAGATGGTGGAACTTTTTTTGTATTTGTTTCTGATTCATACAATTTCTCCTGCAAAAATTTTAGTTTGAGTTAATTTATAAATTATAAAAATTTCAATATATACTTACTGATTCAATTTTACTATTTTTCACTTCATAAATCGATTCCAATTTTTCATATTCTTGGTTTTGATTTTCAATTGAAAATGTTTCGTGATTACATAGTTTCTAAAAAATAAAACATTTTAGTATTTTTTACTTCCAATTTAATATTTTGAATGACATAGTAAAAATGTATAATTAATTTCCAAAACAAATATAATACTACTCTAATTATTTTCTAAATGAAATAAAATATTACATTATTTGTATTTTTTCTTTGTAATAACGAGTTGGCATAATTCTTCATTTGTTTTGGATATGGGGTAGGAACTCTCTTTAAATGTTGTGTTTTTTCTATTCTTGAATCATTAGTAAATTTAATTTTTGTAACTGTTTTAATAGATTTAATACTGTAATTATTATTTTCTAGACAAATAAATAATGGTAAACATTAATATTGCATTGTGTATCATATATATCCTATATAAGTAAGAATTATTAATTACAAAATTCAAATACCTGTACAAATCTCTTCTCTTTGTGGTAACAGATAACAAGTTAAAATGTGTTTTCCAGTTTTGTTTTCAAAGTCATTTTGAAGGGGAGTTAATGGTCTACTTTGGTTTTCTGAAATCCAAAGCGCATTAAGATTTGACAACTTAAGAATAGAAAGTGGTAGATTTTTAATTTTGTTTTGTGTCAACGTTAAAATGACTAAATTATGTAAGCTTCCTATTTCATCTGGAATTTTTGATAAATTATTTGACCGTAAACTGAGTTCTCGTAAATGTTTACAACTACATATTTCTAAAAAGGCGAAAATGATAAGTATTATAAGTTATAAAATATATAGAATACTCACCTGAAGGAATACTATTCAGCTTATTTGAATCTAAACGTAGAATAGTTAATTTTCTCATCAGTCCTATAGTTGGTGATAATGTATTTAAAACATTGTAAGAAAGATCTAGTTCTTCCATATATACAAAACCTTCAAATATATCATTCATTTGTTTTATACAATTATGGTCTACTTTCATTGTTATTAATTTGTTTAATTTCTTCATAGAATTAGGTAAAAACTAATAAATAATATTAAAATAATATTTTAATAAGGAAATAAATAAAATAAATTATTTATTTACTTCTAATTTGTTATATGATAAATGGAGATCTTTAAGTTTTGAGCAGTATTGAATATCTTTGTCTATTTTTGATATTCTGTTGTAACTTGCATCGAAATATTGTAACTCGTTTAAATTACTTATTTCCTAAAAAATTGTAAAAAAACTATACATATTCTTTATAATACGTGTATGAATTTTAAAATTTATACTTTGTTTTATATTCTTAACATACAAAAAATATATTTAATTTATTGAAAATATATATTTAATTTATTAAATATATTAACGTAATATAATATATTAATTATATAATACAAATATTTAACTTACAACTTATATCAACTTTAGCTTATATTGCTGCATAATAAAATAAACATTAAAATATTAAATTACTACATAGTTTTTACAATATGTATTCTAATCTCAACATTATTATGATATAATAACAAATTAATGTGTGTTAAGCTTTTACTATGTATATTTATGAATAATTAAAAGTTGAATTCATAAACATTTTAGATATGAAACATAATTTATTACAATTACTATTTCATTTATAAAGAAATATATTCAAATACACTAATTAATTTTATAAAATAAATTTCAATTATAAAATTCTAATAAAAAAATTTGATTTTAATTTATTCAAAATAAATTGATTTTATGTACAAAATTACAAATGAATCGTGTAAATTAATTTACATCAATAACTATGGATTATTTATAACTACATAGAATAACATTCTTTTAAAACTTGTTTGTACTTACTGAAGGAATATTTACAATATAATTTGAATCAATCCATAACTCTTGTAATTCAAAAAGCTTGCAAATTGCAGATGGCTATAAACAAATTATTTTATTAATGAAATTTATCGACCAAAAATTTCTATAACCAATAAACATTATTTCATTCTTACAAAATTAATAAAATCATTTTGCCCAATATCAAGTCTGTATAATTTCATTAAATGAGATACAGCTTTAGGAATTTGAGATATTCTATTGTCTCTTAATTCTAATACTCTTAAGTTAATAAGTCTTCCAATATTGGCTGGTATAAATTCTAATTGAGTATTGTTTAGATAAAGTTCTTCTAAAGATAATACTTGCATTAAAGAAGTGGGAAACTGTGATAAAGTATTAACACTTAGATTTAAAATGGAGAGATTTTTACAATTCTTTATATTCTCATCAATTGACGATAAATCTAAAAAAAAATTAGTATTCGAAATAAAACAAAATGTTATTTAATTTAAAATGCGTGAATACAATAATTTCTTTTACTTACAATTTTTGCTCAAATCTAATTCAACAAGGTTAATCAAGGATCCAATTGCTTTTGGGAGATATTCTAGCTTATTATCACTTATATCCAACACATTTAATTGAATACAATGAAATAATGGTAAAGGTAAATCTTTAATCTAAAAAATACAAAAAAGATAAAAAAATACTACTTAACTTAAACAAATATATAAATAATTATAAATGCCTAATTCAATATGATAAGATTACGTTTAATATCTATCTAGTGAAAGACTAATAACAAATTACTTTATTTAAAAATCATTTTTATAAGTAAAATGTATTTTTAAAATAATGTATGTTTATCTTTAACATATATACACGAGGAAATAAACTTATACAACACAAATCAATTTACATTTTTTGCAATAAGTAGGTTAAATTTTATTTATTTTCCTATCTTATTATTATTATTAAATTCACAATATCAACATTCTTACGTGATTAGAAGATAGTATTAACTTTTGTAAAGTTCTTTCATATAAAAATACTTCTAATGGTACATCAAATATATACGAGTTACTTAAGTCCATAATATTAACATAATTTTCATACTGGCTGTTGGAATGTTTCCGTCCAAAGCATGAAAAAAGTGACATGGTTCCTAATCCTAATAATAAACGATAATAATTAATATTTTTATTAATCAGTGAATGTCAAACGATTAACGTCAACACAGTGTTATACTTACATCAAATGGTTATAAACAGTTAAACACTGAAGAATAATCCTGAGAAAACTATTGTTTAAACTTCGTAGGATCTGTTGACTGTTAAATAATGTCTGATAACAAAAAATGATAAAAACAAAACAAAAATTCTGCCGTCCAAATGTGATATGCGTATCATGAACACAACGATCGAATATCACGGAAGTATGATCGCGGTACCTACTCATTTTAATGGATACTAATTACGTAGATCCAATAAAACATTTCGTAATGCCATAACACACTTGTAGTTCTTTTTGAAAAAAATATCGGACGTGTTTCATACATACAATTTAATAGAAAAGAAGCTGCCGGATTTCGAGGTCGTTGACAATACGTTTTGAGTTAATATTATATTTAATCATCGTACCAAAATACAGCATACTATCTAAACGTTATAATAATGCATACACGATAATATTTAAACAATTTCAATAAGCAGAGAAACGAATACATACCTGCGCAATAGGTGAACATTTACGTTCTACACAATCCTAACGAGTTTCGACGATTATGTAGCAACCACAATAAATGAACATAGGAATGAATTATAAAGGATGACCAAAACTAGAATACATCCAATAGTTAATAGGGGACCAAAGATGTAATTAATATGTATGAATGAAAAGGAAAGCGAATAATAGAGAAAAGTGGCGGTTAACTGCAAATCTATCTACGGATTGAAATCATACAGAAAATCAATAATATTATATTAATATTAATATAACAATAATAATTATAATTGAAAACGTCGAATTGTAGAAAGTATGTAAAAATATGGTATTAACATTTTGTCGTTTTGTCTTTAATACATATACATATTGTTAAATATTAACATCCAAGGTACTTAATCCAAAGTAAGTGAACCGTAAATTGCAGTTACGTGTAAATACTTAATTTTCTTATGCATTTTTCGTCATATATATATATATATGCCGAAAATTAAAATCGAATAATGAAATTCGTCAATTACCAAAAGTTACAACATAAAAAACCAGTATGACAGGAGAATTAATAAAGACATTAATTTGTGACAATTATACTACCTTGATATTCGTATAATTATGACGACTATTTTCAATATTACGGACCCATCTTATACACGAAATAAATAAATACGAGTTATCATTTTAAGGCCAACGAATTATGTATAGATATTTTATTTATTATGGAAATCCTTAAAAGTAGCAATTATGTATTATAAAATAATATGTAATTTAAGTCATCGTTGTCAATAAACTGGCGTTCACAATAATAATAATACATGAAAAATATACGACACCGCGTGATTTTAAATATAAAATAGGTGGTTTATTTTTAAAACTTAATCTAGTATAATTAATTTTTCTTCGCGGTATTTGCATTGACAGAAATGGATTCGCTTTCTTTGCCAACCCAATATTCACCACCGTTTTTGGCCACTGTATACCTATAAAAGAAATAAGTAAATTAACTATAACGTACAGGTATCTACTATAGCGTAGATACTAAATAGCGAATTGTATATCGCGTTTATTTTAATACATTACTCGTTCCCATACAATATACGTTATATCAAAACATATACGTACGTACAAAATAATCACATTCCCAGATAGTGAAATACCAATGTATAATGTGTATTATGGATATTTTGTGTCAAGATTAATAATTATTTGCATTTGCCGTATACTGTATTATACAATTTATTATTTAAATACTTTTTCGAAGATAAATAACAATATACAGAAGTATTTTTGAAAATTATTTCAAATATTTAAATAAAAATTAGACGTTAGTTTACCATTTTTTTTTCTAACGAATGTGCGTAATGATCACCAGTATTCTCTTATAGCTACGGAGTAAATTATAATTATATATAAACGGAAGGAAATTTTATGATATTACGTATCTACCAGTTAGTTATCAGCCGTAATAATAATGTATAAACTTCCTAGTTATTACCCAGTAATTAGTATATTATTTCTAAAAAGTTCGATAAAAATACGATAGTAAATTAATATTTAATACGTTTAAATATTCGAAATTGTTGGGAATGAATAACTATTTATCCTTGAATCATTATATGTATAACCCGCTGTTGAAGGCCGTTAAGTATGTATAAAATAAATGTTTCAATTACATTTTAAGATTCGTTAAACTTAATTTGAACGTAAAGTCATTTTTATTATTAATACTTAATATTTATAAGTATTACAATAAAATTGTATTATACGTAATTTAATCATTAGTGATACAAATATAAGCAACATGATAATAAGACTATAATCGCTTTTCCTTCTCCCTGTCCTTATAACACACACATAAATCTCGAGTGAAGTGTATAAATTACTTATTTCCTTTAAATCCTTTGAAAAGAATATATATAGAGAAATTTCAATTTCAATATAATTTTTTTAAAAATCGAATTTGACAACACAATTGAAAACTGTTAAAGAAGAATAGTTTATTCTATTTTATTTTATTATATATGAGACACGACTGGTATTTACAGTACCGGAAATTAATATTAAAATCATAATACGTTATAATTTATAGGTACATAAATATGTACTGACTCGTTCAATATCACGACAATAATATTAACCACAAATTTAAATGTATGTCGGTCTATGATAAAAAAAAATAATAAAATACCTAGTTATATAACTTTTCTTTTCAAGGATTATAGTTTAAAATATAAACGCTATCGTCATAATGTCGTTATCGTATAAGGATGTGTAATTTTATACGTTTCGACGTATTAAAACAGTAACGTAGATATTTCAAACGTAAGCAAATGTAAAAATTAAAAGAAAAAACGTCCTTGAGACATTACATTTTGTTGGTAGAAGTTAATTTTATTATTTCAGATAGACGTTATTTTTTAAATGTGTGTTATTAAAATAAGAACAATTAATGTAATTAATTCTGTCGGCGAAATATACGTACCGCCAAACTTTTTTTATAGTGTTATATAGGAAAGTATATATTCGCTAAACACCAACGTACATGGTTATCGACATATACTTATGATAATAATAATAATAATAATGTGTTGTTTTCGACAGTTATTCCATCGTTTATTATAATTATTATATTCAATTTCTGACTCATTTTAAACCTTGAAATTTGATTGAAAATTTGGTACAGACAATTAATATGTTAAAATAAATAATATTGTTTAAGATCGTATTATGATCTATATGATTTATCCTTCGTATTTGAATAATAAATTTATATTTACAAATTTAATAACATAAACAGAAAATTGTCTTTGTTGTATTTGCATTAAGGTACAAAAGAACTTTTAATAATCATTTGAATATATACATGTTATATAATTAAAACATATTAATTAAATTCTCGAGAAATTACGTAACTCGTTTATTTACGTATGTTAAAATTGTTAAGAAATATAAGTATACTTTAAATAATATAATATACACAAACCGGTCTTTTTTGTTTTATCTAATAGGCAAAGAATTTTTAATTTTATTTCAGTTTTATACGACCTTCTGAATTAAATTTATTGACTTATCTATATATATATAGGTAGTATCCGTCTATAAAATGAAACTAAATGTTCAATTTTCTTATTGACTTTTTTGTTTTGTATATTTAAAGTATTTAAATTTTAATTGTTCAAGTCTTCGACATTATTTACAAACAATGTATTTTACACAATATTTAAAAGTGTATAATTTAAATAATAACTCTGAGAATTCTACAATTTCATAATGAGTTTAACTTAATTAGTTTGTCGGTTTTTTTATGAAGGATAACACATTTTTTATGGGAAGTGAATAGCGATGAGGGACACGCACTAGGTACTATTTATTACGCAATATTTGAATGTAAATAATTATGCAAATGATTTTCAAAATGTGTGTCACATAAAAACGATACTTTTTAAATCAAATATACTGTGATGTCATTTGTCGTAAGCATTGTAACAACTAGTTTAAAATGTATACCGGTTTAGCATTAGGTATATATATATGTTAATATTATGTAGAATCATGTGTTGGCGTTTACTTTTGAAAACCCGTTAAACCACTACTAATAATTAGGCATTAATGTTTTTGTTTAATATTATATTTTTTTCGCAATTCGTCCGTAATACTATATTGATATAATCGTAGTAATACATACTTAAATTTGAAACTCTGATTAAGATCTTTTGGCGCGGTCCACGTAAGAACGACACGGGATTTTTCGACTGGGTTTAAGTGGGTTGCAGTATTCTTAAAAATAATAACATAGATAATAAACAATAACGTACATTAACGTAATAAAAATGTTTACGACGTCTTCATTTCACAAAAAATATCAACGATTTTGTTAATCGATGTGTTCAATATGTGATGTAACATAAATTTATACGTATATTAAACAAATACTAAATGAATTCAAAGTGTATAATTTAAATGACTAAAAAATATAGTTTGTATTTTTATGGTAACGAAAAAAAAGAATACTTTTATTAAAATGTAATATTAAACCATATTTGGATAATAAATAACACGCTCTTAAAATTTTAGACGCATTTAAGTAATACATATACGCAAATATATTTTACTAAGCTTTCTTTCTCTATCTCTTTATATATATGTAAAAAATTGTATATTTTTAATTTTAGTTTTATCGGATACGGATTAAGACTTGTACGTAGCTTCTTATTTATCACATAAAGATCGGAAATATAAGGTCGATTTATATTTTTTCGGATGTATTTTTTTTACTTCCTCGCGCTTTTATGGAACTCTTTAAGATAACAGTTTGCCTTTATATATTATTCTATAGATTCACACTTTCCGAATTTCGTGCAGCGTATACTGAAAAATAGGTCCAGAAAAATGTATCTATAGGCGTATATATGTAAAACGGTAAGCCTGTGTGTATGTTTTCGGTGACTACATAATATTCATTTATATGCACTTACGTTAACTGGTCCTTTAGGGCAATTGATCAATTTCCATTTGCCTTTAAATTCGTTATTGTTTTTGGACGCGGGTAACGGCATGAACGAACCTATGGGGAGACCCGCGTTATTCCTGGCTTGGACCAAGAAGCCCTTAAATTTGGAAAAGTCTTTAGAGGCGAGTGTCAACGTTATCGATTCGCCTGCTTTCACGGACTTTCGGTTAGGGGTTAATGTGTAAGGCGATTCTTTTGTCTGTGCTGGAGCTCCGTGTTGGGGTAACATATCTTCACATGCGTCGATTGGCGCGCCGTCCATGTTGCCTTGGACCGAACTTAAGTATCCGAATACGGCCAGCGACACGAATAATAGAGACAATTTTACGTTTCCCACGATCATTGTTACTGTAAAACACGTAAAACATAGCGATGTAATACCTATTGCGTTATCAAATTGAACGTATTGGTTGGCCAACTTTTTTTAGTGCAAAACTTGTACATTTGGCACGTAAATAAGGTTGATTACTTCATGAAAAATTCCGAAGGAATAATTTGCAAACGTTTAAAACTACGTACGTTTATTAATTAATAATCAACAGATATTTGTAAAAGCGATAGAAAAATGGAATAAATTCGAACATTATTACGTAATTAATTACATTTTAACTAGTATATACATGATATATATTATTCCGATTTTACGGTAAACTATTAATTATTCGTTTATATTTATTTATATTTAACATCAAAAATATAACCGAATATTGATGGATTGTATAGCGTTAGTATTAAAAGAAAGTAGTACCCATAATTTGAACAAATTCATAACTTAATCATATCTGTTAAACAAATTCCGGAATTTAAATAATTAAAATTGTAACGTTTCAAAATACGTGTAACTATAAATTTATTATTTTTTTTATTTAAATATTTACTGTTGTATTCAATTTCATAAATTGATCAATTTCGAAGATATATATTTAGCTCGAAGATTAAGACGTCCGTAAGAAATTTGAAAAACCTTAGAGATGACTCGTTAATTATTAGGGTTCGTGTTATTACCGTTATATAAATAATTTGTACAATCAATAGACGACGTATATAAATTATAGAATATGACTTAAATTATCTAAACAGAACATAAAACGTACCGATACGCGTGTGCATATTAAACTATTAAATTTTTTTAATCGCGTTCGTTCGAGTACATTTCGTTTTTAAGTTTTCAAAAACACGATAACGTATTATCGAGACAACACACCACGCCAATAACGATAATCACGCTGTAAAATTGTATTTGTTCCGATCGTGAATGTCACACGATACAATGTGTACTTTTTGAATATAATTTGGTATAAGTAATACACGTCGGCCACGTACTTGATTACAATTTTACGAAAACGGTTCGTTACACGGGAAAGAAACGAGTTCGGTTATAAATATACGCGCATATATATAAATTCCTATACGTTACCTTTTTGTTGAGTATGTATCGAACAATGAATCGCCGGTTGAACGCGAAGTGTCCGGTATGGAGTTGAAAGAACTAATGGCGTCTTTATTCTGGGCAACACATATAAAGATAATTATCTCACAAAAGAATACACGCATAATCGTACAATCGCGGAAAGAAAGGGAATATAACCTTCGCGGAGATTGTCTAATAACGATAATTATTGATTTATGCCTTACCCGTGCAGAGCACATAACGTACATGCAAATATCAACATCTAGAATAACTCGTTTTACTGTGCTATATTTACCAAAACTGTTCGTGCGCGTATAAAATGATTATAATTTCGTCTTCGTAAACCTATATTTGCATTGTTACAACTTGAAATTACGTTGTCATTTTTCGAGACTTGACATTACTACTTGGATTCGGACGAATAAACGTAGACACAATAACTTCAACGGCACGACCTACTGTATAGTCTCCACTACTCTCTTGTCTGATGTAGGTGGATAACCCACGGCGGTGTAACATATTATTATCGTCTTTCGTCTCTTGTAGAAAGATTGAAATTTATTTTGTAAGTGTCCGGCACGTTTAGCCATCAATCCATCTTATAACGTAATATATTATTCGTAATTTTGCAAAGAATATTAAAAATATCCGAATTAATAGACGCGTACGCGCGCGTCGTCTAACTTTCATGATGATTATATACGATCGCGTGATCCGTTTGGATATTTATTATTTACGGATTACGTAATCATATTCTATCGACGCAAGGTGAAAGAAGAGCCAAAGAACGATACGCGTATTTTGAACTCCGTGTACAGACGAGCGAATATCTAACAGGCTATTACTTTACGCGTCGTTGGTTAATAAATATTGGCACGGCGATCATTTCGGATAAAAGTTCAACCATCGGCGCCATTTCGCTTGTGTAACGCGCACACGTTAAATAGCGAACAATGAACGACTTCGTCCCCGGCCTGGTTTCTATTAAACAGCTTATTGGCAAGGGCGTTTGCGGACATTTACCACGGAGAGAACGAGACGTATCCTTTTTCATATTATGTCTCGTATAACGCGTATTTGAAATTCGTATTACGAATACGAGTTTTCAACTTAGCGGCAAGGCGGGAATTAGATGTCGAGGAACGGTTCATTGGTTCATCTCCTTGTTGTTAACATATTAGTCCCCTCCTCAAAATTTCGATGGGTATATAAAATAATTGGACATATATATATTCGGTGCAATAACCTCGTCGTAAATAATACGCTTTATCCAAAATTACGTTTTTATAAGCAACATGTACACACAGTATTTATGGTCCTCTAAAAAATCAGTGTGAACCTGGCGAATGAAAAAAATTACAGTATTGAAATAAAAACTACCGTTTGTGATCAGTATATTTAAAGTCTATTGTTTATATTGTCTACATATTTATATGTATAATAACACGAATAATGCCAGTTAGAATGGCCATGACTCAAAACTTAAAAAGAAAAATACATTCCTATATTAAATAGTTACTTTATCATGTATTGAGATTCACATCCACACAAATATATAAGTATACAAAAACTAAAAAATTAATTTATAATAAAACTATTGAAAACATATTGGTTACAATATATTTTACATTATCAATTTCTAGATAGATGTGTACAACCAACATTATTTTAGACTACAGATGCCGTCGAATTGAAATAGCTGAATATATATTTAATATAGATATAAATATTTTTTACTTTAGATTTTAAATTTAAAATTATTAACATTTTATTTATTTATTTTATAAGCGGCACATTTAGAAGGAATTATAATGTATAACTATATTTATAACAAGGAAAAACTACATATTCACGACCTTATTCTGATACGCAATTCAACATTATATTGTAAAACCATTCAGGATATTCAAATGCCTTTATAGTCTAAGGACACAAGTACCATAACAAAACATATTAGTAATATTGGATTAGGTTTGAATTATATTAAAAAATATAAAAAAGTAATGCTTAAATACTATTATATTATTTTTTTTAATCAGTTTAATTGGTTATTTTTCACACAATTATTACGAATGCGATTTTTTGAAATTTCACAATAAAAAATGTAAAATTTACTTTAACACTGATTTAACGAATAATAAATAACGACTGTAAATATATTATTAGAATAATAGCAATTAAATATTATATACACATTTTGATACAGAATTTTTTATAATTCATCTCTAAATATATAATATCCGTCATTATCTGGAGAAATAAACGTCTTGTAGTTGTTTAATATTTCATCAAAAGTAAGTTTACCATCATTATTGTTATCCGCTTTAGAAATTAAAATATCCGCTTCGTTTTCTGCTAACATTCTATAAAATTAAAAGCATGCGAAGTTAATAATAATATAATTCATATATATATATATATATATGAATAATCGTCGAAGTTTAGCAAATTATTTACTTGAATGAGAAATTTTTGATATTATAAATTACATATTCTGTTTCACCTCTTATATAAACAAAAACTATTCATGTTGTGATGAAACAAAATTATATACCTATGTTATAGTTTCAGAAATCAAAATTATACTAATAAAAATCAAATCAATATTTTAAATCCACACTATTTTAATTTGAAATAACATTTCAAACGCATTACATAATTTAAAATTGTAAATTAAATCATACATTTTTTAATTTGTTTTATTTATAATATTCTTAATTAGTTGAAATATGGTATCAACATTAAATTTAACCATTCATTTTAAAATAAAGACGAATGGCTAAATAATTGTTATTTTATGTATATTATTAAATAAATACTTGTTATTTGGTGCAGCCCAATTATAAACTTCTTCAGAATCCAATACTCCATCTTTGTTAACATCCAATTCTTGGGTAAATTTTAAATTTTCTTCTTGGAGCCAATCATTGTTATATTCCATTTCTAATATAAAAAATAATTTTAAGTAGTAGATATAAGAAATATTTTATATTGGAATAATTAAATAGTATATAATGTTAAATGTATTCACTTTTTCTATCCCCAATAAATTCTTGAAAAGAAATTTGTTTATTTTTATCAGTATCAAATCTATTCATTATTCCTTGGGTAACTATTGGTTGCATGTGTGAATAATCTTCTGGAGTGTAAAAATAACGAAATTCAATTTCACTTAAACGACCATCTTTGTCAACATCAGCCGCTAAAAATAATTCTTTTTCTTCATTCGCCACCTAATTTAAATTATAAATAATACACGAGTATTACATTTACCTTTATTCATTTCATTCAATTTACATTTTCTACAAAATCTCTACTTGAATCATAATTGTCACCAACATATTCCTCCCAAGTGATAAATCCATCTTCATCAAGATCGCTACTTTTAAATTCAGAATCAGACTCTTCAGCCGACAGTTTCCTATATTTTCAACCAGATTAATTTGATCCAATTTTGAAAAATAAAACGACTAAACGCACAGCGAATAGTATTAAAATTACAGACGTAAATATGTTAAAATATAAAACTCATAACGTCAATATGTCTACAAGAGTTTTTACCTATAAGTTTCTAACAGCCTTAAAGTTAATTCATTTTTGTCGATAAAACCGTTTTTATTCGTATCCATATTTTCAATTACAGTCAATACACGCAATTTTATTTCGTTTGGTTCCAAGTGTTGCAACGTGTCTAATTTGTCGTCATTACCTACAACAAATTACTTGCATCACAAATCTTTACTAAACTAATTTGTACATATTACACGACGTAATCGGATCAAAATTTCAGGAAAACAATAAGGCTTCACTAATTTGACAACAACCTTGGTTACAATATATGCGATAAAACTAAAAACACAGTAACTTTATTACTGTTATTTTTATCAATTAAGCGTAAGCGCTTATTAATAATATAATTATTATATAAAAAGTGTTAATATAATAATTATTCGTGCTTTAATGCGTTTTTCGTTTTTTTTATGTTGAAACATTCTCAGTTTGACAATTCTTGGTCCAATACAAATTGGTATAGCGAGGTTGTACTGTACTTATAAGCGTGATTCGTTTTTAATACGGAAAATTCTATATATATGTACACGATTTAGTTTTCGGGCAATTAAATTTACTTAAAATTCCGGCGTAGGCCGAATCTGTCCTGTGGTCGTGTTCCGTGTATCCTTTGTGTCGCGAAAGTACGAGGTTCTCTTCGACCTCACGGCCGTCGGTAAAGTGATTTACGCCCGACAAGACGGCGGCCTCGGTCACCGCCGTCAGAAACAACGTGACGGTAAGGCGTTTCATGTCTGTTGCAATTATTCGGAACGAACGTCAGGCGAACGGCACCGCGAAAACGAACGGCCGAGGCAGGCGCAAGCGCCGGGTGTGTTTACGTTTCTACGACGCCGCCGCCGCCGAATTAAAGCACGGGCTACTTATCTCTTATCGGCGTCAATATTACATATTTATTAGCGTTAGTATTGCAAATTGTTATGACGGTAACTGGCCACCGTCTGTTTATGGACATTTTTTACGGCAACTGTTGAATATTAACTAATGGCTGTCGTCGACATTTTGTCACGGTAACATAACGTCGTAGTTGATACTACACACACATACGCCACAGTGTTCGTGCATAATTCCGGGACGTTCATTCGGTTGATCCCGACGCTTTACCCGTACCGTTTCGTTGGATTTTATATTCTTGAACGGCTAGTGAATCTTTTCAAAAATGTGCAAACCGACCGACGACAAAAAACGCCTGTTGGCCGCAGAGACATTCTTCCACTCGTACCAAGCGTCCAGAGTGAGTAGCTTGCAGGTCACTTCCCCTCACCCTTAGCCCCATCACTGAAACGGATGCCATTATTATTCTTTCGTCGCATATTCATTAACGAAGTAACGATGAACCGTTTTCGAACACGCTTGTTGCTTTGAATCTTTGGCGCCGATAATGTCGAAATACAACTCGACAATGTTCCAACAAGAATACACACGCAGTGTTTTACGTGTGATGTACACTTGGAAGTTGTTGTCCAATCAACACTGTTTCAACATTATTCCATTTTATTGTTTGGCAATACACTCGTCTCTATTTTGCGTAATGCTTAACTTTATGAATATTTCTAGGAAATGTCAGAGAGTTTGATCAATTTTGACACACCCGTAAACTTCACCGAAATAAAAATTCTTTCGCCGTCGATGTATTTGAGTACGTCCAGCGGAGGATTTATACTCGGGTAAAAATTTTGTATTTAACGTTAACCGTATATTGCATAATTATTTTCTGGGTTTTACATACAAATATGTTCGAATTTGATAATATATTTTAAGTAATTAAAATTAAATTCTCAGTAATGTGACAACTTTCAATATTTTTTTTTTATTATAAGAAAATTTAATATTTAATCCGAATTAGACAAATTATGGAAATTAAATCATTTCTAAAAAATTAATCAAAATGAGTCTTTTATGGTTTTAAAAAAGTATATTGTTAAAATTAACTTTATAGGATCTAGAGCCATTTTTTTCTCTAATCATTCAAACTAAACTTTTTTTAAGATGTTGGTGAAATTAAAAACTTGTTAGACAAATAATATAATTATTTTGTTTCAGAGCCACTGATCCTTCTCACTTTCCGATTCAATTTTTTTGCAATAATATACATTCCGAATGTACTGCTGCTTACGAAAATTTGGGTGTCATAGATTATGATGAACACTTACGTACAAAATTTAAATGCAACACGAACGTAATAAAAATCAAATTGTTGTTGTTTTATAGATAAATTACACGTTTATATTTTCTAATATAGATATGGTCTGACAAATTAATTGTGAGCGGTACATTTTTGGCCATAACTGTAGTAGTCTATGGAATACCAAAAGATACTGACACCGAATGTGTGCAGAAAAGAGATCGTAGGTATAATCTACCACTTTTTCCATTATCTAGTGGTGTACCTAATATAATGGCTTTTGCAAACAATCGGTATCTGGACCCAAACTTGACTAATGGTCTCTCAAATTTACAGTTGGATTCAAATTATTATTAAATATTTAAAATATTTGTTTTTCGTACGAATCTTTATTATTGATAACTAATAATTGTATTTATTTTCTAACATTTAAATTTTATTTGTTTTTGGCCTATTATATATATATTATTATTGAATTTTTTGAAAAATTTATTGAAAGCCTAGTTTTATACCAGTTTGTTAGTTTTGTTGCTGAACTTTTCAGAAAGAATGTAAAAATTAGCTCTAAATTTGCTAATTTGAAAATCTTTTAAAGTTATTTCTTTTTGAAACTCGTAGAATACAGAAAATAATTTTATATTTAATACAACACATATTTCTGACGTTTGGCCAACCCCAAAAAGCTGGGAGAATAAGGCGAGGAAGAAGAAGACATATTTCTGACATTAATTTTAATATTATCACGTAAAAGAATGCGTCTTTAAAAAAATTTAATTAAATTTAAATGATATTTTCTACCCTTGTATCACTTTTTACCAATTAGTGAAGCGACAAATTGATCTAAACAAAAAATTCACCCTTATCATCAAATATTTTCACAAAAACAATTAACTTTTACCATATTTTGGTAGTTTTTAGTATTTAAAATATTTAGGGGTTGGATTATGTTATTACAAACTCCTACAAAAATACCAAGTCTTGTCATTATCTGAAAACTAAAATGAACATAATTACATTGTATAAAATATTCCTAGAAAAAGTAACCATTTCAGCATGCACGAAACTTACAAAAATGATCTTAAAATTGTTTTTTTTTTTTTAATATTTGTATACAAGTACATTATATATGTTAAAACGACATTTGATGAATACTAATAGTCTTTATTAAACAAATAGTAAACAAACGCGTGTGTGTATATATATATAATTATTTTTATTGTTAATACTATATATACATAACTTAATGTTTTAATGTTTCGTAGATTTTTTTTATATTAAGTCTATATTGTTTTCAATAAATAATTGTTTAGAAAAATGTATTCATTTATAAATTTAAAAATTTATAAGTATGTCAATTTACAAATTAGGTTTATAAATGAAAAAACTATTGGACGACAAATACAAATATGGATCTTAATTATGCCTATAATATATATACGATTTTATTTACAATTTAAACAAAACGTAAATTACTGAGAACTCGAAGGGCCACCAATGTTATTATTACCAGTCGAAACATTATCGCAGCCTAATAATGAAGAAATATTCATAGTATTCGGTTGTTGTTGAGAACTACACGAATTAATGTTCGTAACAGATGCGGCACTGTTTAATTGTTGAACTGACATGCTCGATGTTCCGAGGATATTTTGCTGTAGTAAACTTGGTCCACTCAATGAAGTTGCAGTAGATGTAGATATACTGCTCGAACTGTAATTATTACTTCGAAGTGCCCTATATTTGGCCAATTCATTGGGGAATGTTTGTCCAAGATCACTTAGCACAGTGGCTTTGAATTTTTTTAAGGCGTCAATCTTTCCTTTAACTTGCTCGTTTTTATGCAAAGCTTTCTCTATACAATCTTTGGTATAAAGTTGAGGATTACGGCCTCTATCAATGTACCTGTAATTCGTACAAAATTATTTTTATTACACATAAGCAATATATATAATGTATATTTGACTTATATAAAAACGATTAATTTGTATGAACATTTATTTTTGATAAAAATAAAACGATTATTAATTATTATAAACCATAATACGAGTTTACATTTAAATTAAATACTTACTCGAAAACTTCTAAAGGGACATGTATATCTTGAACATTGGCCTTCAATTTGTTTATTTCTTGTAAACCGGTAACTGCATTTTGACTACAGCCATCGTAACGTAAAAAATAATTTAAAGAAACAATATTACGCCGTGAGTTTTATCTTAAAAAAGTAAAATGAAAATTCGTACGTACATTTTTTGATTCAATACTACTTGTCCTTGTGGTTGGAAATCGGCCACAATAATGCGTATTTGACGTACGTTTTCGACGAACATTTCTAATTGTGTTTCTAAATCCTCCAGCGGTGATGATGAGCTCGACGAAGCCATTTTTAATGGAGTCGGTGTCGCGTTCACTGTCTAAAAAGAAACGAATTTAAAAACGAGTTAAGGTCACGTCGGCACTGACCAGCTATGTCGCGTCGCAAAAGACGGACGCCGAATTTCGTCGTCATAATACCGAAAATTGAAAGCGATTTACGCGAATAACGGTTCTAATCATATTTACGCGTTTGTCCAGCGACACGAATCCCGCTAAATTTTTTTCCCGTTAAGCGCGCCGGTTATCCAAGTAACGTGCAACGAAGCGAAGTAACTCCAACGGAGCGATGGCGAACGAATGTTGGCGTACGCGACGTCGTACAAAGCGGGAACGTAAGTGGAAACGTTTTGTCGACTTTTTCAACACGGGGGGGGGTTTTATCTTTTGTTGGTTTGGCGACGGCCGACTCGAGTTTAATAACGCCACTAGGCCGTACGTGTCGCGGCGACGTCTAAAAACGATTTTCCGGCACGGTCGCAGCAGTTCGAGTCACGAGAGAACCGCCGGAATTTGCGCGACGTACACCGGGACAACGACAATTTATTCGCGTTCACTCAGGCGACCTACTCCGCCGTGGTAATCGGACTGACGATAACACGTTATCGGTTGTTGCTGATCGGCTTATCATTGGCTATGGGTCGTAGACGCGTCGGGACCCGTGCCAACGTCACCAAACGTCCCCGTCCGATCGTTTCGCCTCCAAACGAAACAATGGAACGACGAAACATCGTCCGTTGGCGTCCGAGTGAACGCCGCCGCGAACGTACGGCTATCGATTTTTCCACTTCTATAAGCGCGATCGTGGTACGTCGTCGTCGACCACCGCCGGCTGGCCGATTGCTAGCGCGACGACGATGACCGACTCTGGTGAACGGTTTCGTTAACGCGATCGTCTGTCGATGGGTTTTCGGGTCGAAAAAGGGCTTGCACGTTACGTGCATAGTAATCGCGCCCGGGTGGTGTAAAAAGCAATTATCGTGATCCCTTTACGAAAATCGAACGAATAAATTCCGCTCCCCCGCGCCTTCCAATCAATTTCGATAAATTCTTTTCGTTCGTCTTTTACGCCGAACGCGATCGTCAACCGACGAACTCTTGTACGCGCGTATCATCGGTGTTATTTAAACGCTTTTTTTATATTTAAAATAGGTAGATTTTTTTTTTAAATTTTCCGTACGACGAACCGCCGAGACTTTCACGGATCAGACAATTCCGTGGGTATCTAAACATTTATGGGAACGCTTTACAACCCGCGATCAAAGTGACTGACGAGTCCTACGTAACGTTTTGGTTGGTGATCGCGTTGTTTGAATACAAAGGATGACAATATTATACGATACGTAATTTCTAACATACAGGTTTGACCACCATCGGTATATACCGATAATAGGCCCATATACTGTCACGCAACAAATTCGTATAATAAAGGATCCAAGTAAAAGATGGTTTGGATGTAAATTCAATTTCATTTTTAGCCAATCAAATTACATCCACAATCATCGTGCGTGGTGCATAATAAAATTTGTTAAAAATCAAGCCACATTAGTGTATACATTTCATTCGATGATATATATTGGATTCCAAACATAAAACATGTTCTGAAAATAAACTCAATTCCTTTCAAGAATAAAAACGCAATTAACGAGAGAATAATAATAATAAACACATTATAAAGAGTATCCAAATATTTATTAATGCCAATTAATTACAGCAATTCTATTAATGAAAAAAAATTTTGAGTGATGAAACACATTCTAAAGTGAATTACAAATAAACAAACTGTTAATAAATTCTTAAAATTAAAATGCAAAAAATATTATCGATATAATTATAATTATTTTCTTCACACGTATAATTATTTTAAAATTAAAAATTATTTTAATTAATTACTAGAATATATAATATTAAGTGATATTATATTAACCTAAGTGTAAAAACTCGTATTCAAAAAAAAAAATAAACAGGTTATTTCAGAATAATGATTAAGTTTAAAATTATTGTTGTATTTAAACTTAATAAAAAAATGAAATGTTATAATGGTTGACAAGAAAATTGATAATGTCTGAATTCAATTTAATACACATTATATGTATTGTTTACATTACATTAAGTTATAATAAACATAAAAATGTAAGTTGCAAAAAAATTTCTAAAATTACTATAAATATTTTTATAATAAAATTAGATTTCCAACACCTCTTTAAATTGGGACTTAACGCCTCCCACGCCTAGCAACACCGCCACGCCTACCAGCTCCACGACCACGAGGTGTTGGTGTTGTTGGCGTTGGCGTTGTTGTTGTAATAGTAGTAGAAGGAGAAATAGTATCAACATCAACCGCAGCTTCTTCAACAGGTTGCACAATTTCAGCTGGCTTCTCGTCAACAATATTCTCGGGTTCTTCCTTTTCTACTTTTATTAATATATCAATTTCTTCTGATGGTTTTTGTTCTACAGCTTCCAATTCATTTTCAGTTTCATCTTCCAGCTTAATACGTTTCAAGATTGGTTCCTATAAATAACAAAAATATTAGAAAATTATCAAAGAATTCCAACGAGACTGAAAGATAAATTCTATAAGAGTGTAGTGAGACCAACTATGTTGTATGGTTCAGTATTGGGTGGTGAACAAAGTAGAGCAGAGAATGTATGTAGCCGAGATGAAAATGCTTAAATGGATGAGTGAGGTAACAAGATAGGATATGAAATGAATATATAAGAGGAAGCATAGGAGTGGATTATGGATGAGGGAGAATAGACTTGGGTCATGGTACAAGAAAAAATTTGGATGTAGTAAGAACAGTTATAAAATTGAGCATGGAAAGATGAGGAAGACTAAAGAAGTGGTTGAACATGATGAAGTGTGAGAAGATTAGATGATTATCACACATTGGAAAACAAAGTAAATAGAAACCTCAGGAGCTGTTTCAGCATCTTGAGACACTACATTTTCATTTTCAACTTTCTTGACATCTTCAATAGTCACTTGATCAATGTTCCGTTTCTTCAATCCAGAAGTAGCTTCCTTCATTTTGGTCATTGTTGTATAATTTATGTAATGAGCAGCAGTTTGACAATGTATTGAAACACGTTGTTCGTCCATTAAAAAACAGTTACATAATCTGCAAACATATCCTTGTGAAGATACTAACAATTCTTTACCTAAAAAAAAAACATTAAAATTTCCCAATAAATAATGACTGATATGAAAACACTAATAAAAAAAATATCAATGTTGACACATATTTATTAATTCAACATTGATACAAGCAACACATTTATAAAAAATATATATATACCAACCTATAGCAACATTTGGATCATATGTAATGCTAGATGATGACAATTCCGAGGTAGTTGCACTGTCTTTTACTGGTTGATCAGCAGAAACTTCTAAAGCCGTATCTACTTCCTTAGCTACTGAATTTGATGTTTCTGTTTTATCTTCTTTTTCATCATCAGCATCCTTTACATCAGTTGTAATAACAGTAGCTACATTCATTTCAGAAAATGGACGTTTCTTTTCTCGATGCTTATCAGTATTACCACCGTCAAGTTCTAATTTCAATTTTGTTGCATCTCGATCTCCTAGCATTTCATACTTTTTGGCTACTGGCATTTGATCTGAATCAAGGTTTTCTTCTTCTATATAAAAAAATAAATCAAATTTAATAAAATATTTATACATCTATACGAATTATTTTTAAATTAACATTTATTAACCTTCGATTTTAATCATGTCAATTAGATCAAATTCATCATTTTTCAAATGAGGACTTTCAATGCTACGTAATTCAGCAACTTTCTATAATAAAAATAATTTATTATACAATTTTAAACCGCTCTTATGCTAAATATTATTACTTTTAAATGTCCAGCAGTAAGCTTATGTTCATCCATTTCAAGTCTTGTATGGAATAAAGCATCACACAATTTGCATTCAGGATGCAAAAATTGCTTAAGTTTCTATAAAAGTATAATAAATTTATTATATTTCCTGTTTAACACATCACAATAAAGTGACATACCCTGTGTCGATCACTCTTACGGTGTCCAGTGAGAGGACCATAAAAACGTACATCACACATTGGACAGTAGCTGCGCAAAAGTGGCTTGGAGGCATTAGGATTGCCTGGTGCACTTTTACTAGTAGCATTAGATTTATGCTTATTATTAGTAACCCGTTCCAAATCAATTTCCCTTTGGTTTTCAACTGCTTTTATTTGATGTCTCATAAAATCAACACGCATTTTGTATGATTCGTCCAAATAAGTCATCATCAATTCATGAGGTCTTCCACGTACGTGTTTCTCAAAAGACTAAAAGCAATAATAATTCAGATAAATAATGTTATACAGTTTATTCAATACATGTAACATCTTACTTCACAATCCCACATATGCTTTGAACACACATGGCAAAACAATACTGCTGAAGGAACTCCAACATATGAAGCCTTTTTATCTGCATCTAATTGTTCTTTAGTCCTCTCGCGTTCATTTAGTCTAAATTTATGATTATAATTTATAGAATTTTTTATATAAATTAATAATATACATTCGTTTTTTTTTACATCACTATGGGGTATACCTATATTAATTTTTGCTTTATTTTATAACAAAAGTAATGGTAATTATTTCTTTGTATATACTTTAGTATTAAGGGTAATGACATTTAAATATTAATAAACCAATGTTATTTTAATTTTTAAGTATTAAAAACTCAATTCAATTCTTCAACTATTTTTAAAAGGATCTATTATAATTTGTAAAATGTATTTTTTTTAAAATTCACAATAAATTTTGAGTATTATATCTTTATAAAAAATATAATATATCAATGGATTAATATCTTAAATGTATGAATGTAATATATGTATTACAAACCCTTTCTTATTTTCATCATTTTTTCCTATAGATTTACGATTGTCTACATCTTTTGGCCCTCCACCTGATTTACGTGCAGAAAATTTATGTGGATCACCACCATTTCGCCGCTAAAATTTTTTTTTCAAAATTAAACATTTTTTTAAAATACTCAATGTATTTTGTCATATCACATAATTAAATCTTTTAAAAGTTGCAATAATATAATTTCTTTATATTAATAAATAATATTTGGTAAGTACCCTGTTATCTTTACTAAATCCTCCATCCTGTCTTCGCATTCCCATGTGTGACATTCTTGGATTATTCCAATGATTGTTTCTATTACCACCACCAAATCCAGCAGCAGTCTAAAAAAGTATACATTAAAAATTAATTATAATAAGCCATCCATCTTAAATTATAAGATCTACAAGTAAATCAACATTCTACATCAAAATTCATTTTTTATCATGTTTAAATAAATAAATATATATATATGGTAATATTTTCCAGAATTATTGTTGTTGTTGTCATTATCTGTATTTTGATTGTAATTATCATAGAACAACGACGATAATATTAGTAATGACAACGTTGTAACTACAAGTAAGTCGTTCAAATGTATCCACTAAGGTCGATCGTTGTGAGTTGCAAATAAATACAAACATTTGTGATGAACCATTTTTCATTTTTTTTTACGAAAATACTTATATACATTTATACCTACACACACTTTTATATAATTGTTTATTTTAAAAATTAACGGGGTATATTTATTTACATTCATAAGAATTAGACATTTAATGTATAGTAAAACGTTAAATTTATGAATCATTCACAAATCATACTAGGACAGCTTAATAATGAACAGTTACAATTGGTTAATTAACCAATTATATAAATGTGTTGTATTTGGAAAACTGGTTATTTCAAATATTTAACAAGTAAAATTATAATAGATGTAAAGTTTTATCTGTATTACATTGATCGGTTTACAACTGTAACGACACAGAAATATTTTATTACCAACAGTGATGGTTTGTTAATTTGAGCCATGATGGTATGGTATATATATAGCCATCCTACATGAACACGATTTTGCGATCAAGCGATACGATAACATTTAAAATAAATTTTATTAGTGGAACGTTCTATTTGTATGGTAGACAAGCAAAGGAGGGCGGGCAATTATATTGTCACTTGCACAGAAACAAATTTTTTGTTTCTGACGCATGTGACTAGCATTATTATCTGTAATGTAAACTATGTTGCCATTTGTCAATTTCAGTCCACAGGTAACCAGGACACCAGGCCACTCTCAAAATCGGGTTCATCTAGGATATATGGTAACACATTGAACGAAAACTTAATGATACATATCATTACCATGGAATTGGTGGATGTTAATAACTTGGTAATTATGTTGCTGGCCATAGCTAATTGAGCGGGCGGAGGTGGACCACCTTGCTGCGATTGTCTACCCATCAGACCACCGTTACCGGAGTTGGACTGCCACGGATTCACAGAGCCCGACGCGCCCGATCCTCGGTAGCCGCCATTGTTGTAACGGCCGCCGCCGCCACCGCCACCATAACCACCATATCCGCCACCGCCGCCACTTCGTCGGTTGTACGCCATTTCGACTTCAGTGAAACGTCAAGATTAAGCGGCGGATTTGGTTTACGGATTAGGTCGTTGGGCGCCAAAAATGAAAAGCAAAAAAAAACAACGCTCGCGCTTTTACTACCGATATTCACGTGGAGTGTTTTCGTAATAATGCGACGAAGACTAGCGATAGACGTAGACGGATACGACGGAAAAGAAAGAAAAAAATAAAAAAATAATGTACTTACAATTACGAGCGCAAAATTCGAGTTAAAAAACAGGAAAAGCGACAACACAAACAACACACCAAGTTGACGGGAACATAAAATGGCGACCGGTCGTAGAACCAAAGTTTATTGCGCCAACACAATGTGTAGTTCGTGTTTATTCGTCACCGGCGTTCGGCTGCTGCCGGTCACACATGGTGTTGCCAACTTAACATGATATTTGACGACCATCCCGGATCAATACAAAATAATTATGGCAATTCATAATCGGCCGATACGTTTTGTTTGGTGTTTCGTAGACCGCGTTCGCAGCTGTTTGTTACACCGTCATTGAACTCTTTGAATTATTTGTTTTAATCCCTCCGCGTCTCTTCCCGTGAGTTTAGCAGGCGGGTGCTTACGTATGTTGTTTAAATTATTTCATTTAATTCGAAATTCTAGTGGGCTTTTCATAGTTATATTAGTTGACGCTATTATTTCACTATTAAATTCGTGTCACTTGTACAGAAAACCCGCCAAAGTATTTAATTATATAAAGAAATATATATATCTCAATATCATAATAGAATAAAAAAAAGGTTAAAGATGAATTAACATAGAAAGAAATATGGTTCCGATACTTATGGGCACAAATTTCAAATTTCTTTACCGAGAAACGATA
Organism: Geopemphigus sp. TES_GeoC_2020; assembly: GCA_025469175.1. NCBI lineage: Eukaryota > Metazoa > Arthropoda > Insecta > Hemiptera > Aphididae > Geopemphigus > Geopemphigus sp. TES_GeoC_2020. Next base: position 91,486 of record JAIPRN010000093.1, read on the forward strand.
TTTACTATGGTCCACTCAACACTGTTACTTTGTAATGACAAAATATAAATTAGTATAATCTATAAACATATTTCTCACAATCTTACTATGTAACTCAAAAATGGTAATTTTTCAATCAATATATATCTAGATACAACATATCGAATCGTACACCCCTTTATCAATTCCAATTTTTTTTTTATTAAAGAAATTTTGGCTATATTTCCATAAAAAATTACATTTTGAACGCGTGAATATAACGAACATACGGAACGAAATTTGTGAAACTATCATAGTTCGTGTTTAACATTTAACGCGTGTAACACGAAAATTATTTTCATTAAACAACGAAACAAAAATTCGTAATTCGTATTAAAATTGAAAAACAACAATGTGGATATCGGTAGCTATTTTTAAGACCTATGTGTCGGCATATTAATTGCTAAAATGCTACTACGTCGTTAACAAATTGTAATAAGCGAAATAATAATTTTTCCGAATAAACGTATACGCGATTTATGTAAACAGACTTGGATATCAAAAACCGTCGAAAAGAAGGGCTGTATACTCCGCGGTACTTATTCTATTTATCCGAATTATGTACGTACGATTACATATGTACATGGCTTTTACCATTTATGATGCGGTTATTGTTCCTTAAATCGTATCGAAAGAAAGAAGAAAACGAGACTTCTGACTTAGGTTGTGACGTTTATTGTGTTGCATACTTTTATATTTAAGTGTTTCTACGTTTGTTCGTGTAGTGTATACGCATGAAAGACGTAGTAATCTTACTAGGTAATATAATCAATGTTAAAAGTGCAATTCGCGTTCGACTATTATTCACACCAAGGTGTCTTAAAAGATGCTAAAATAACGTTGTTGGCAAGGAGATCCTCCACAACACACACCTCGTTGAACAACACGCCACAGGACACGTGAGACACTCTATGTAGGACGTTAATAATAATTTTTCTATAACGAGTGAACGGAAGTGCGAGGAGGATGACACTAATGGAGTATTCGACATGTACGCTTTTCACGTCTTTTAAGTGTCAACTTTGAATACTAATCGAAATAATAATAGTGACGATGGATATTTATATACAATTTCTATACGAGAATATGTCAATCTATATCACTTTTCTCCAGAATACATAACACGCGGAGAGCGTAAATTGCATTGCGTGATAATTTTTTCGAAAATTTTGTCACGAGAAGGTAATAAGTCTGTCGGACATATTTTCAGGTTACTTTGCTTGACGTAGTACATGAATATTGCAAAAATGCAACCTTGGTGTAAACAGTACACACTCGCAGACCACGGACATGACATGTAATCCAAAAATAAAAACCCTTTTTGAAAATGCGTTTATCATTTATTAGGTATAGTAAATCAACTAGTTATAATACTGTTAATAGTAATAAGTATACGTATTATATAAATGTATATATATATTATACATAATACACACGTGTACATAAATTAATTATGTTAGATTATAATAAATCGCATAGTAGCTATATTCGAAGTAGTATGCAGTACGCTATTTTCGCTGTAAACATTTTAATAATAGTGGGGAGGGCGTTTGGTTCTAAAGCTATATTTAATAAAATCAATTACAACACCCCAAAAACGTACAATAAATTAGAAATATAAATAGTAATAATAATAGTAAAAAAAAAATTGTCAATAACAAAAACAATAATATAAATTTTTATACTAATATTATATACGTATTATATATATATATATATATAATAGTAATAATAATAATCTCTATTTGTTTCCAACTACTTATATATATATTTGCTTAATTTTATCCTATGTTGTTTTGTTAAAAATTTAAATACAAATATTACGAAAAACATTAATAATTTATAATTATAAAATAATATTAGTAAAGTTTCGATAATAATAATTTATTTTATATAATAAAGTTAATTTTGAAAAAAAGTTACGCACACTGCGAATTATTAATATTAATATATAATATTTTTACATTAAATAATGCGTAAAACTCGCGATTGTTTTATTTTTGGTCGAATTTTTTCAATTTACACGATCTCTACTCTAACGTTCACACATAAAATATTTTATGATGAACAACTAATACGCTTTATTATTACTATATTAATATTATTATTAAACACATGCGCCCCAATAGTTAATAGATATGAAAAATGTTTTTTTTAATTATTTATCAAATACGTCGTTGTTATATAAAAAAAATCCTATACATAGTATTTATATATATAGTTTAAATGTATCTAAATGTATTAAATTGAGTAATCTAAAACACAAGCACATATACACGAGCATTTAATGTGGTTTTTTTTTGTGTAGAAACATAATAATATCTAATAGAAATCACACAATAATTTAGGTAAAAAAAAGTAAATTTCATTTTAGTAACGGTATTGTTCTTAATTAGGTTAAAATTAGGAACAACTTAATATTTAAACGTGCGTAAATATACGTTTCGAAATATTTCTTTAATTTGTATATAAGGATTTGAATGTATTATATAAACAGATATACAGGTATATTATAGGTACGCAAAGTATATTCAAAAAGAAATTTGGGACTATAATATAGGAAGACATTTAGAAATATGGAACACAGAGACATGGTAATATTATTATTATTATGTTTAAAACAGATTTTACTAATTGGACAATTGCCGATGCTTATTTATATATAAATATGTAATAATATATAAACAACGTAGTTAAAACTTAAATCGATTTAAATAAAAGAGGGCGAGGAGACCCGAGGGAAAATAAAAATTCAGGCCAATTAGTATGATATACGAAATACGGGTTTAGAATGTATAAATTTCGATATATATATATATATATATATGACGGGAATTGTACTTTTGTTATAATATTATTATACTTAATAATTGTATTTATTTTCAATTTTTTTTTTGTATAATTGTAGAGTTTATTGGCAGAAATTGTTTTAGAACTTATACATCTCAAACTGGAGGTTGTGAGGACTGTTTTCCCGATCCAAACTTTGTGGTAGACGATTTAACACGTAACGGGCTTACTGTCGCGGTGTATGGAGATTTATTGTTCGGTTTTCGTTTAATTGACTCGCGGCGTACTGTATACGAAACGACGATCAACACGAAAACCAATAAAATAGCTAACACGTTCACGACCACTGGTTCTTTGTTGAAGTATAATTTTTGTTTGACCAACTCGGATATTGTCGGGTTACCTGCCGCTCTGAAACACGACAACGATGATATATATTTATGTATGTTTAATTACATTTTTATGGCGTACACACGACGAAATATTGCTCGATATATACATATATGTCGCAAATATTTAACAATAAATATAAATATATACATAATATATAGGTACAGTTTTGTTTTTTATATATCTCGGGAAGCGCGGGCGATATATAAAATACAATTAAATTTTTACTATTTAATATAAACGATTTCAAATATTAAATAATTGTACTTCGTTACAGCACAAATTCAACGATTATATTTGTTATTATAAAATGAAGAAAATATTATGTACACAATTATGCTAGGCACATTTAATTACTTTGTTATTTTCCCATTTAAAATTACTGTACCTTTATATATATATAAATATAGCATGATGTATAATAAGTAAAAATATGTAATGTTAGTGCGTAAAAAAAATTAAAACTATGTATAATATAAATTGACCACCGCGAATTATCACCGCCACCATTAGCTATATCATATTATAAATAACATACGTCATTTCACATCACGATAAAACGCATCGATAAACTGCACTCGTCGGATTTGCGTATGTATAATACCATCCATTTTTGAAGAATCGGATTTTTTGTTTTGGATCGTCCAAGTCTACAGTTGTTGGCGATAATAAATAGATTTTGAGAGTATGTTGCATTAGCGAAGGTAGCGGATAATATATTATATTTTGTCGTTCGTAATATAAAAACCGATCCGTTCAGGATAAAACTTTGTGTACTATCTACTATATATATATATATATATATATATATTACTATACGTACTATATATATTAAAATACATTCGAGCGTTTCAAATTGTTTTCTAATAATATCAGACTAATAATCAGCAATGTGCATTGAATATATCATATTTTCAAAGAGTGTAAGTAATTTTTCGTGTTTTGAGGAATGTGCGAAAGACAAAACAAAATGGTCATGGTCGTTTTCCAATAAACAAATAAACGTAGTATATTTCCGATTTATTATTTTCAATATCTCTTATAATATTCTTTATTGAAACCGACTGTATTTATAAACAAAAATAATATTTCAGTAAATGAAATAACAATAAATTACATATTGTTTTGTTTCAACTGTTTCATATTCGTATATGTACTTTTCGAAATTTAAGAAAATTGATTCATTACACAAAATGACCATTTTAAACGAATAGAACAAAGAATGTACCGATTCATTACTAAAATTTGTTTTAACGATATTACGCGGAATATATTCAGAAACGCATATATAGAAATTATGATTTGGAAAGTGCGACCGTAAAATCGTATTTTATTATTAGTATATACACGAAAATCTATAACTCTGATTTTAGTGAAGTACGACATATACCATTGCCAATAATATAGTTTAACGTGTGAGTGCTTTCGTATGTGTATTTGTGCACATAGATGTGTATTATTTTGCTCGTATATTTCACGTAGATGCATGTGCAATCACAATATCCGGCCATTGCGGCCGTTGTCATCGTCGTTATCGTCAGACGGAGGCACTGAATGAAACTTCTGTCCACCGTTTTTGCAATATCTTATATTGACGGAGGAAGACGCAGAACCCCTCCTGTAAGATTTCTTCTGCAACAACAATGTGGCAGTAACGAATACCAAAACGATCATCATCAGTAACCCTATAGTGTTTAATACGGCTGTCTGTTGTTGAAAGAACGCGCGATGTTGTTCCAGTAGTTTGCCGTCCAATTGATACTGCTGCTGCCTATACATTTATATTTTTAATTCGTCGACATAACCGTACCGAGTATATATAATAATATTATGCGTGACGTGTAATGTCAATTACCACGCATATATTTTTGCGTTATATTTTTTATATATAACATATAGAAGACCTGAGGACGATAACGTAGTAACAAATCTTCAAATAATGTAGTAAATATTATTAAAAACGACACCTATACGCATCGTCGTCGCACCTAGGTGCGTAGATCTCTATTTTTATATTTTGGTAAAAATACGAACCCGTTATTATTGAATAATGTGAAATCGGCGCGTTGTTGAAGTCCTGTCAAGCCGGTAGCTATAGCCAACGTGAATGTACATAGTCCCAAAGTTGCATGTATTGGAGCGAAACACTTTAAACGACACGCGGCCGTTGCTCCACGGCAACACAATAATACGACGAATGTGAATAATCCAAGAACGAACTAGAAAAAAAAATGGTAACAAATATACTAAAAACGTTCGTTTTAAAATTAATCAGCGGTATACATTGTAAACCAAACAATATATATAAAGTTTAAAAAATTGTAATAATAATGTCGTTAAAATAGTGAATTTGGTAACTCGTGAAATTTGAAATATAGATTATTTTCGGGTGTGTTAGACCATTTTAAAGAATATCTCTAACACCATAAATTCGTATATTGCATGGCTATGCGTTATAGTTCATATATATTATCTATTTTGGTATGTTCAAAGTCGATGGAACAAAAATAAATTATATACATTTCATCTGTGTGCAATTTAATATATAAAAAAAAATCCGTTTTAACGAAATTTTACGTTTCATATCATAGTAATACGTTTATATAATAAACATAAAACTTTGGTAAAAAATAGACAAATGAATAAATTACTTGTATGACGAAAAGTGAAATAGTTAATACTCCCATCCAACTGTGTAACGAATACAAATGCGGTAATCCTTTTAAGCGATGGTATTCCATAGCTGCTACTCCTCCAAAAACTACGCATGGTACCGTGGCCAAATGCAACAGACTGTGTGTTAACTTCACGTAAGTACCTCTGCACGAAGTCGAACATCCAGCGGCCATTCTGTACACCAATATAGCTGCGTACACACAATTAAAAGTATATTTTATGATTTCGTGATTTATGCATAAAAAGGGTTAAAACGTCTATATTAATATAGAAATGTATTCCGGATTAGGGGTAAAATCGACATAATCTTAACAATTAGTCTTGAGGAAAGACATAATCTATAAGTTTAAAAAAGTTATTTTTAATATCTCGAAATTTGTTAGGTAAACTAAAAAGAAAAAATAATAATATATTTTTACTCAACAGGGCATAAAAATATTTAAAAAATGTAATATGATTTAAAAACGGTTTTATTCGGATTGAATAATGTAATTTTTCTACGAAAGATTTAGGTATATATCAAATTTGATAAAATGTCCATCCACAATGTCTGCCATTCATTTGGGAATATATATATATATATATATATATTTAAATGGTTGGTTATAATCCTTTCCAATTAGATTGTGATTTTTCGAAACGTTATTTTCGACCCGCAAGTCGAAATCATCCGTAACATAACACAATATATTATTCATATTCATACTATGCGATTTAATGGGTAAACGCGAGTTTCTGTATTTTGTATACTTACAGAATCCAGTTAAGGTAATGAAACCAGCCGTCATTAGAGTGGGATGCAGGTTGAAACGGCGATCTTCAACCAAGGCATTCGAAGATGTACCATTGTTAGGGAGTTGCTGTTGTTCCAACGTGGTCGGTTTTGTAGTCACGAAAACTTCGTCAGTGGCGGTCAAGTTTTTCGGATGCTTATAAGTAAACACGCCAACGGACATCAATTGCTTAGGAGTTTGTGGTGGCCAAGGGAACCATTTCGAATCGAAGCCATCACGATAAGCCATAACCCAGTACACAGTTGTGCCGGTAACGGACAACAACAATATCGTGCAAATCGTCATCAATATCACATACTCAAACGTAGTTCCACATCCCAAAGACGCCTGAGGATTGTTCCTTCCGGAATCGTCTGCGTCCGTTCCGCTGCCATTTCCGCTCGTATAACGTGATCTGAAACACGTACCAATATTTTAATTACAGTATTATATTATATCAAGACGAATATCAAAATACACGCAAGACCTGTATTTTTATTCTTCGATTGATTTAGCGACTTCCTAAATTATCACGACATATACGTTTCGTATAAATAATAAGCCCACAATATAAACACGATAGTCGTATTTTTTTTTATATGTTACAATAACGTTTGAATACACGTAATTCTTACTGTTAAAATAGTACGTTGTGGTTAAGTCTACACAATCTATCCAAATAAAAATAAAAACAAAATGTAATAAAATTCCTATTTAATACACACGCTCGCACCTGTTGAGATTTAAGAGCAATAAAACTTAATTGTATTAAACTTTTAAAAATATCTTATTAAAATAACATTGTGCGTAGTTAAAATACGACAAAAGACTTTATAAAATACATTTACTTATTCGGGTGGTGAACATTATTTTAGTAGTTAATACGTTTATTTTAATAATAATTGTGCCAACTGTATTGTCGATCGTCATGCTTCAATGTTCACGCTCTCTCTCTTTCATTACGCGTATTATTCTTATTACTAGGAACTTATTGCTTTATATACAAAATTCGGCAAAAAAAAAATCACGTTCGCCTTGCTTCTATATTCACATTATACGCACACTAGCTGTATACCGTAGACAATGGAATATAGTACGTGCGATTCGTCTTAGCTGTGCTCGTATTTTTGCTACCTCATCGTGTCTATCAGAGTAGCACGCTGTGTATAATGTATAACACGCGGTTAAAAAGGACTCCACCATGATTACGCATAAATAAATATACACACACACACACACACACACACACACACATACATATATATATATACCAAACTACAACACTGCTTAATAATATTGCCATCGCACAATATCCTAGAGAAATCAAAGCGATACGCTTTTGGAACAACGTATTTAAAAAAAAAAATAATAGAAAACCTATTATTAAACTTTATTAAAATAAAAACGTCAAAATGTTTTATCAAGAAAAAATAGCTCAGAGGATATCCTCAATTATTCCCGTTATCGTACGAATTATATGTGCAAGAAGGTCGTTAACACCGCGCTTCGTATAATTTTATAACTATCGATTATATATTTGATTTGGTATAGGCCATTTTTTGCAGGTATGTACATTACATATATGCTATATTCGTGCTATAGTTGTACTTACGTAAATATATATATGTTTACTTAGTTTCGTTAGAAAATCGAATAACGATTTTTTCAATTTAATATATATTTATATATATGTAGTGTACACACCTTTTACCACATTAATCAACTGCGTCATACCTATCCACATATTTTACCAAAATTAAACTCTTATAACAATTAAATAACGCGGGTTCTCGATTATTAAGCCGTAACAACCACACACATGTATAAAACATGCATGTGTTACGGTTTATAAACGTTATTTGGGTATAAAACTTTCAGGGAAAAAATGATTAAGACTTTCCTCTCCAATTCGAGTACAAATTACGCGACCCGTAATTTTTTCCAATAAAAAAAAAAAAAAAAAACAAAAAACCAAATGGTTTTATATATTTGTTAATTACATGTATATGTATATATGATGCGTATACCTTACGCGTTGTTAATTCAATACATGTTTTGATATTTGTTCGTTTACTTCGCTCAAAAAACGAAAAAACGTAATTATGTATTGTAATCGTCTTTTTTAAATACGTATTGATAATACACGAAACTTTTTGTCAAAAACTGTTCAACTACGTGTAATTTTAATTAGTGGTTATTCATATATATCGATTGAAGTTTACTGAAAAGACTATTACGAATTATTTTGTCTCACCTATGTATTACACTGACATTGTATAATGACATAGTGCCATAATATATATACGTTTCTTTTTTAATTTTACATAAAAGCTTATTAAGTGTCGTTAAATTAAATTTGGTACTAATATTGCGCGTATTACGCTGTTCAATTATTACACAATATTACACGTCGAAATACGAAGGAAAAGCGTCTTTTTTTTAATTACTGCGTATACACAAACGCATATATTATAGTTCTTCGTTTCATAAACAAACGTAATTGTATACCAGGGCTGAATCGAATGCACTAAAAGTATTAAATATGCACGCATTAATGTATTAAAAACAGACAAAATATGCATTTAAAAATCCAAAATACGCGTTAAAAATTCCAAAATATGTCAACAAATATTCTATAAAAATCTTTTTACAAAAATTTAGTTAGAACTAATAATAAAAAATTATTTACAAAAAAAAAAAATTTATTTATACGAGTATACTTAATTTTCCTGTCGTAGACGCGTTTAACAGCTTTAAAATGTTTTTCGGCCGTGATATGTTGGGTTACAGAAAAATGTTTTTCACATGAAATTTTCATATTACATATTTTGCAAAACAAAATTTTATTATCCGTAGAAAATATTTCCGTTCCAAATTCAGCAACATAACTTTGTAAACGGCGTGGTGTCATTTGCTTTTGTTTTGGCATTTTAAAATTATTTTAATTTACAGATAGAATTTTGAAAAGAGTGAAAACAATTACGCGATTCCGAGAACAACGTGTCACGAATAACTACGTGACAAAGTTGTTATTATAATAAGTACTTATTTTATCTGAGATCAGGAATTTATATACGGATTACGGATTTATAGATATCAGAACAATAGCTCCAAATAGCTGGGAAAATAAGGCGAGGAAGGAAAAGAGATATCAGAATAATAATGATTTTATTATCAAGTAACAATTTATGTTAAATTCCCGACTAAAAAAAAAATAGGTCATTGAAACTATAAAATACATATTATAAACAAAAACATTTAAACCAATCTAGACCAGATTGACTGAAAAACTATAAATATTAAGGAAAAGAGCATTAATACGAAAAAATCATGAAAGCGTGCATTTATATGACCAGAATCGTTAAATATACGAAAATATGCGAATTAAGATTTCGTATTTGAACTATAAATAAGACAAAATACATTTTGGTCGAATCCATTTTCCATTATGGTGTAGCAAAAAAAAACACGCAAATGCATTAAATTCACAGCCCTGGTAATTACGTTGTTTTTAAAAATATGCAAGATCGCTATGTGTAATTAGATCATGAAAAATATAATGTGCAATATATGCGGAAATATTAAAATACACCGCGGCTCATATATCATAATAAAAAAACAAGTGCGACTTCACATTGCTAACATTTTTAATAAACGAACGCGATTTATTGCGCGTTCCTTTTTCCATTTTTTATTAATCGCATTAATGTCGTTCTATGTATCAGACGAATGTTTGTCGTTAAATAATACCTTGTTATATATTTATAATACGAAAATACATACATCAAAATACGTTTTGTGAATGTCGCATGATAATAGAGTATGATGCCGTAAAATGATATTTGGCAATAATATAATTATAATAAATTAAAAATAATATTATTCTTACGTTTTATATGTACGTAATGAACTACAACAGTTACAATTTAAAAACTTTTTATTGTTCAAATATATATATATATATATATATATATATATATATATATACCGCGGTAAAATTTTAATGGCGGAAATGATAGGTGTACATGCATATACATATAAATATATATTATGCGTGCGAGTGTGTTGTATATGTGTGCATATATTTATATATGTAATTTTAATAATACACAACGAGCACACATACACACAGTAAATTGACATCAATTAACGCTTCCACACGTACACATAAATATACGCACACAAGTTGTACGTATTATATTATTCTCGGTCCTTCATCCTCCCCTATATACACACACCTATAACTATATATTATATACAATTATTAGACGACAGTATTAATAATATTATTACAATGTTACCGACGACGACGTAGTTCTCACGCATATAAAATAGTAAATACACACGTCGTCGTGTTGCACGATATTGTATTATAATATAGAATATATATATTCACGGGATATTAATTTTACGTTGAGCGGTCGTAAGTGTATCGAATTTCTGCCTTTAAAAATTATTACGAAAATATTAGAAATGTATACATTTACAACATATATATATATATATATAGAGAGGAATTTGATTTAAATTACAATATAATCCCGCGTGAAAATCAATCGAAACGCGTATTATTTCATTATTGGTTGCGTACGAAATGTATAAAGTACATATTGCGATGTAGCGCAAAAAACTTACTTAAGATGACTTATTCCTCCCGACTTGGACTTGGCCATTATTAAATTGTAATTTTCGTAAGATTTCCTCGGACGACGGTGTACGTGTATTGTACAATACACTGACGCACAAATACAGTGTGACGATGAAAACTGGATAATATACGAAACTCAGTAATATCCGACGTAAACTGGGCCTCGTCGATTTGCACAAACGTTTTGTTCGTTAACAATTACCCGTATACATATATACTATTTTATACGAAATCCGTATAATTCGATAATTATTAATTCGCTATAATTCGACGGTTATTATTGTGTACAGACGTCCATACACCCGGGCGGACGAGAATATAATATTGTGCAAATACTAATAACCGTCGTTACGCATATTATAGTCGGTACCTCTGTATAAAGTAAAAATTAATACTCGAATAACGGTGTCGATTTCTCTACTTTGACGCGTATTTTTAACGGAATATACACACCGAACGACACATACAAACGCGTGCGCGAGTCGAGTCAACCGTATACTGCGGTGGTCCGGGAGACATACAACAGACACTGAACACTACCACTTTAAACTACCGACACAAACTCCGGTTGATGGCTATACATAAGCTATATACCTACGTACACTAAATAAGTGTAACAACAACATCCGTTACCACCACCTCCATCCACTGTTGTAATTATTATACTCTTTGCCCGTTCCAATAATAATTTTTATGTATATATATATATATATATATTATGTTTTATTATTATTAATAATAAAAATGATAATAACAAATTAAAGTCTCTCGTCTCTGGTATTATATTATAACCCATATAATATTAATACGTACACACCCAACGTATTATAAACACGTTATATTTATACATAAATGTCGTATAAGTAAAAATAACGTTTTTACCTCGTATAAAACTATTTATTACCGTTAGACATCGGCACATACGTGTACATAACAAGAATAAAAAAAAACCCGGATATACGAATATATATATATATATACACACGTCACTCACTTGTCTTTGGAGTTATGATCTCCGTTTCCGCCCGCGGCTGCCGTCGAATTATCGTCACCACCGACGCCGGCGTTGGACTTCTTCGAATCGACCGGTCCGCCGCCGACCGTGGTCTTGGCCGGCAGAATGCCCGACAAGGTTAACACAGGCACCTGGTCGTCGTCTTCGGCTTTAGCCGCGTCTTTCTCGCCAATGGCCTCGGCCGTGCCGTCGTCCTGCAGGGGCACGTATTGCTGATGGTCCTGCAACGGCGGCATCGCGTGCGGCGGCGGCAGCGGCGGTTCGTCGTCCAAGACCGCGGCGTCGTGCTGTAGTTTCTGGCGGTTAATGTGGATCGGGGACACGGGCGACACGGTCGACCCGGTGCCGCCGACGTCGTCGGCCGGCGTGTTCGGTGTTCCGGCCGCTGACAGGGACATTCCGAAGTCGTCGTCGGGTCGGGCCAATGGCGCGGACAGTTCCGCGTCAAAGGGCGGCGGCGACGATAGGATCGTATTGCTCGTCGTCACGTCCTGACCGTCCATCGCGCGCGAATAACTATAACGTAAAACGACGCGGCTTTTTCGAATAATACACTACGGTTGTTTAAGTTACTCGCGTGTATGGGTGTGTATGTGTGTATATATATATATATTATTGAGCACTGAGCGTTGCGTTATGAGCAATGTGTGTGTATGTGTGGGGATATATCGCTATATATAGTCTACGGTTTTATAATAGCAAAAGGCGACACGCGTGGTTCACGACGACGTTACGTCCTGCCAGCGCCGGCGTTGGTACACGGAAATGTGCTCGTGGAACAACTGCACGACGAGACGACCGCAACAATAATTATTCCCCTACGACGCCGCGGTGACCGGTGGAAATTCATTTATGATCGTTGGTTCGCGTCCGCGCGCGCGCGCGTTCGCGTATAGAAAAGTATAGGGTAGATTTACGCGGGGGGGGGACACGCGCTCGGACGATATTTTATAAATATATACGTAACGTACACACACACACAGGCGACGTTACGGGAATTGTACGCCGCGTGCAAAACAGGGAGAACGTTTAACGTTAAATATTCGTAGGCTGTAGACGGACACGTAGAAGCGAACGGGTAGTACGTACGCGCGTGTGTGTGTGTGTAGGGGAAGGCACTAACGCGCACAACCGCGACGCGGACTAATGTCCTGGGATTCGAAGTACTACTGCCGCTGTCGTCGCCGCCGTATACCACCTCATGCTCGTCGCGGAACCAGCAGCTGCGTACGCGTACAACGTATATACTTATAAGTGTATACGTACACGGGGTGGATATATTATTATATAGCAAGAGGGTGTGGTGGCGGCGGGTGTTTGTTATACGCGCACACATACTACGTATGTAAAAGCGATGCGCGCGTCGTTGTTGGCGGCTGCGTCCCAGTTTTGTCGACCGGGTGGTGGCGGCGTGAGAAACGAGGTCCGGGAACGGGATATATATATATATATACATATATACACGCACACACACAAAAAAGCGGGGCTATCGACTCGACGGGAATCGGGTGGCGGCGATGTTGCCGAGCGGTTCAGGGAGTAGTGGGGGGTTCGTGTGTGTGTGTGTGTGAAGGGAGGAGGGGTAGAGATGGCAGGGGAATCATCACTGTGTATCCCGTTTCGTCCCCGGGCCCGGCGTTGCTTTGGAAGCTGCGTGCGCGCGACGCGTTTCCGCCACCGCGCGACTAGGCAACAATAATCGATGATCTCTCCCTCGGATATCGCCAGTACACGAAACGGGCGTGCGCGCCGGCCACCGCCCCACGAGCGGTGCGCGCGTACCCCGTTGGCTGGACCGACAATTTTCTAGGGGGTTTTTCGAAATATTAACCGTAAATTGTAATAATCGTCGAATCACGCCATAGGCCGCGTACCAAAGCCGAAATATATAAACAATTTCGGCCGGGGAAACTTTCGGACTCTTGTGTATATATACACACACACACACACACACAACACCTTACGCACGCATAAATGTACAATCACACATCTGCGTTTCTTTCAAATTTGATCATACATATGGATGCTTTTTATATATACGGGAAGAATCCTAGTTATATAATACCTAGGATCGAGCTGTATAGTCATACAATCATCGGGGTTATAAAATTTTTTTTAAAAATTTAACGCCCAAGAGAATTTAATTTGTGATTGTGGTCTCGGTGTCGTACCAATAAAAAAATATATTACGAAAGCAAAGCGATCATTTTTTCGATTACGGTCTAATGACATTTATAAATTGAATAACGAAGAATATTAAAATTGAAGACTATCGTCCGGTAGTCGTTTTAACGGTTGAATCTAACAACTTCATTTGGAAGTTTAAAATCAAACAGCGTTAATATCAAAACAATTTTTTTTTTATTATTAATTAAAACAATGTGTAATATTCGAATACTTTCAGAATAGTGAATAGGTTTTTATGAGTTATTAATCTAATATATATTTTAAGAACATTTTCAAAAAAGTATTATGTACCAAAATATACAATCTTTTATCAATCACACCCAATAATGTAATACACAACGACAAATATTTATCGGACAATTATGATATACTTTTAAAAGTTTGGGTCCAGCAAGAAAATTATACACTCATTCTATGTTCCTCTATGTATAATTTTTTGAAACATTGTATAGTAGTTTTTAGAAGGTATCAGTAACAAATAGGCTCTATCTATTTGATCGAAAAAATAAATTATTTTAATACATAGTCTTGGTTAGGAAGTTAGGTAAAGGACGTACTTAATTAAATGAACGTATTTTATATTATATTATTTTTGAATATTAGAAACAATTGTCAGCAAATTTTATTATAATATTATACGATCATTTTTTACTCAAACACCAGTTAAATATATGAATCTTAAATTTATCATAAAAAATATACTTGTCATACAACAAATCTAATATATTTTATTATTTTATGAATAAGATAGTTACATTTATTTATAAATTTAACATTAAATAAGATAATTTTCTAGTACAGATAAGTAACCATTAATGATGAAATAAAATAAAATAATACTATATTGTTGTAATAAATAATATAAAAATGTAAACAAATTCTTTCATAAATAAAATATATTTAAAATTATTTTTATAAACTCTTAAATACATAGTACATAATACTAAATTCTAATTTTCGAATTTGTTTAATGAAGAAATGGTTTTCGTTAATAGATAATCTACATTAAATAAATATTAACAATATTTATTAGTGATAAAAAATAAAATAAAATATAATTTTAGTATTGATATTGAGATCCACCACACTATTAAGACATATAGGTAAAATAATTCATAATTCTAATATAATTATAAAAAATTATACTTGTATTTATTTAACAATTCAAAATATGCAAATGTGTAATTTTAATAACATTAATATATATATTAGACACTCTTTTGAAGTAATACACTAATAGTAAAATCTACTGTACAGTGTTGATATTTAAGCGCTAAAAAGATTTGTAGGTAAAATTGAAAATATTTTTTTAAGAGTTAAACTAATATTCTCGTGTATTTATTAAATTAATAACTACTTCCATTTGAACGAGGATATTCATCTAATGGACTACGTTCTCTGTGACGCCTATTGAAATCCATTCCATCGTAATAATTTGACATATAAAATGATTCTGGTCCAGGTGTAATAGATCCATAAAAATCCACAGGGTAAGAGGAACTAAAATATCAAAAAAGATAATAAATCAAAAATAATTAAGTATAGGTAGAGTATTTAATTATGTTCAATATACATAAAAATAATTAAGATTGAAAAGTATTATTTATTATAGAAATGCGCATAATTAAGTAACTATTATTTAATGATTTTCTCATAGTTATTGTGTTGGTTTTAACATGTAAGCAATTAATATTAATATTTAAAATATATAATTTTAAAAATAACCAAATATGTATTTATGTATTAATGAATATTTTTAAATTATTCTTATTTTAATAAAAATATATTATAAACGTATTTTTAATATAAGAAAATAAATAAAAAATTGTATTTTAATGAAATTTATTAATAATAATAAAAACCCCTAACTATAGGCAAATAGAAATTAAATTATATATTCAATAATTGTTTTATCGTTATAAAGTATATAAGTTTATTTTGTTTTTATTGTTTTGGTCTCACTAATATATTTGCAATTTTGGTTGTACTATTCTGACCCGTTCCTAAAACTATTTAATATTGGAACATCACTTAATATACAATTTTCACAGTACATATACATGTTAATGAATAATATGATATTAAAGAATTATTATCAAATATTAAACACAAATTTCTTAATTTTCTCAGTCTAACCATTTAAACAAACCTAATAATACGACGACAAGTAAAAAATAGTATTCGTTTAAGTTTTTTGTTGTAAAAAAAGTAGTTAAATGACCATAAGCACCCATCTTCACTAAATGGATCTGAACGCATATCAGGAGTATAACTGTAACAAATTTTTACAAATTAATTAAAAAAATGTTTTTTATAATCATTATTAAGTCATTCATTACCTGTAAATGTCACAGTCAGTCATGCCGATTTCTTTATCAATTATTTCCCACATTTTATCCCGTAATTGTGAATAGTTTTTAGTATCTGTAGCATGTTGTACATGATTCATCATAATACTTTGATCAGAATTATTAGGAGTAGTTGATAAATTAGGATCAACAATGACTGCAGATAAATTATTATCTACATCTCTCATAACCCACTAAAAAAACAAAAATTTTTCATGGATAACGTATAACATGGTTGACTTAAATTATAAGAATCAATTTTCTATAAATTGACAAATCTAAAGATTTAGGTACCTGCAAACTGCGTTCTCTGCTGAATTCTGAAGACTTGGCATCAGTAAAGTCATAGTCTGGGGCAAAAGTAGCATTAAGTGTGGCAATTAGATAGAACAAAGATTTACGTGATATTGTATCACATAGCAAGAACTCTTCATCACCAGAAACACTAAGACTAAAATTAGACATAAATAAAAATAAAAAAATTAATAAATACATTTACACTTGTATAATTACAAATTAAACAAGGGAAAATAGTTGATATTTTAATTGCCTATTCGTTTTACTAATAA
This sequence comes from Geopemphigus sp. TES_GeoC_2020, assembly GCA_025469175.1. NCBI lineage: Eukaryota > Metazoa > Arthropoda > Insecta > Hemiptera > Aphididae > Geopemphigus > Geopemphigus sp. TES_GeoC_2020. The sequence goes on from JAIPRN010000093.1 coordinate 108,900, forward strand.
ATATTATAAACAAGGTTTTTAATAAGTCAAATCACTGCAGTTAATTACAGGCAAATAGGACATTGTATCGAATATTAAGATTATTTCTCTTTTAGCTGTAGTTAAATTCTCATATTTTTTAACTAGTTTACATTAGGCCAGTTAGGTGAAAACAGTTTGATTTTTCAACGAAATGAACGAATGACATCCGCCACAGAAAATTATAATTTAATATATATAAAATTATTATTAAAAACTCCATATGAAAATACCTTCTTCCATACTGAGGTTTGCTATTTGGCGAACATCCTAGAGCTTCGAGGTCACTCGGATGAGTACCACTTTGAGAGTAGAACTTTTTGTACTTATGTTTTTCATCACCTACCATCTTACATGAGTAACTCTCAACTCTGCATGGTGAACGTTATAACAAAAAAAAAAAGAATAATTATACAATAATGGTTATGTATGAAAAGGTCAAAATTAAAGTTTGAAAACATGAGACAAAAATGCAAGTAGCCTAACCTGGCCAAGACTTTAACGTCACCTCGGTCCACACACAGCGCTCTTGATAATTCGGTCAATTGTGAACTTTCCAAGAGTTTCATCTTGTTGTCGATTTATAAAAATATTTTAGGCGCCTATATGATGTATGTATATATACGTATGTAAATAATTATATTATTGAACACTTCAACACAGACATTAATCGTTTATATTATCCATTCGTCGGGTTTAACGGGACGCGTTCGTCCTCCAAAAATTGAACGATTAGAATGACGATCGGTCGACGACGCGAATGGTATCATTTCCAACGGCCGATGAATCGCACAAAAGGTCGATCGTAAACACTACGCGAAATAATAGAAATAAAAACACAAAAACCCGTGTCACTGAGAATATTAACGATCAGAACGAAAGCGTAAAACGATCTGAACTCTCAAATTTATTGTATTGATTACCGTCAAACGGATATCTTTGTTGTTTTTTCTCCACTAAATTGTTGTGTTTACGATGGCGCAAATACAAATAAACACACACAGACGCACGCACGCGCGAGTAAACGACAGTAAACAGATGAAAATGTAAAAACAAACGTCTCCGTATCACGCACACGACCACCACCAATGTCCCGGAAAGCTGCGTCTAATAATAAAAAATAGTAATAATGACTCCCGGGGACTATGTAACGTTTTTGTTCGTGTTTCCGACCTTGAAATTGTGTTTTTTTATACATTTTTTTCTAAATCCCGAGATTGCACGAACTCGTCGTTCGGTTTATCTCGCCATACTCGTTCTCATATATTCATTAACTCATCGTTAATAATACGCGCACGCGCACAGCAACGGATGGAATAGCGGACAACAAAACAAGTTCGTAACGACGTACGCTCGATCGCGTACGAGGTGACGGTGATCCGAACGAATGGGGACGCTATTGCGCATGTGTGATATGACGTAGATGTATACAAAATGTTGTTTTGACTTCCCTTTCTTATAACTATACAAATGTATATAATTCCGAAATATTATCGTTAGGTTTGTTGTTGTTTCATTGTTCGTCAACAGAGGTGGCGATATCGTCGAATAAGTAAAACGATAAACTCAGGAGTCCGACATTTTTTTTTAATCGTGTACGTTCAGCACAAAATGGATTTTATCTTCCATGAATCGCATCTGTCGTATTTATCTTCGAAAGAACAAAAACAAGACCACTGACTATGATAACAGTGTCGTGTGCCCCACTACTCCGGTGGAATATATTGTGTACGGCTGTACGAGTTCGGTGTACGGGAGACTACTTTTTAATATATTTTGCTTTTACCGAATAGTGCCATACAGTACAACCTGTAGGTAGTGGTAGGAGACGCGTTTACTTTCTGGACTGTTGCGTGTACGGGTTTTCTTTCATTATTATTGTTTCTTTTTACGTGTATAAAAAACATTAACGATAAATGTAATTGCAAATTATTGTAATAGTATTATTATAACTTAAGTTTGTTTAGTGTATTATTATAATAGTTTTAAGTGTCACTTTCCACATACTGTGAACAACAATTTTTTTTCGTGTATGTCAAGATAGAAGGCAAAACGTTGATAATAGCGATATTATTTTTTACGTATGACTCAAGAACTATTACTATTCTGTAATAATTTAATCACTTAGTCATTTTTAAGAAAATGTCATCATTGTTATCGACCAATATCGTTTACACAACAGTAAACTAATGAGACATGACAGATAAATTTTGTTGTATGCACCGTGAAAAAGCTGAAAATCCCATCCGAATAATTTTGCAAAATGTAGCATTTGATTTTCTAAGGACTATGTATTACAGTCGTTTGTTATATTACCTCAAGAACAGTATTTTTCGTAGATACAGTATAGATTGTTAATTCGATTGCTCATTTTTATTAGTGAATCAGCCGAAAATGTATATAATATTGCTATTATTCCTTACTGTTAAAACTTGTGTAAGTATATAAATGGATTAATTTTTTTTCAGTTCATTTATACAAATAACCATATTTACAAAATTTTCAGCAAGCTGCTAATTTAGCGATACAATTACCTTTATCAAACCCGTCTTCATTACAAAAAGCTTATTATAAACTAGATTATCAGCCACCAATTGGCTATCCTGTTGCCAATACAACAATTTCAGCCCAAAATATAGGTACTGAAGTAATTTTTAGCTTGTGCATGTATATATATATATGTTAGTTATTAATTTAAATTCAATCTATTTTTAGGCGATGTTATACATTTTTCTCAAGCATTACCTGGGACACGTTATGACTTTTGGTTGTACTTTAGTAATTCAACAATAGAAGGAAGTAATTTGAGCATAAATAATACGCACAAACAAAATGTGGCAAATACTGTTTCAGTTGGTAATGGAGAAACTCTTATAAATAATGATGTTCCATCGCAATGGCTACTTACATGGACTGCGTCTATTACTACTGGTACAAAAAAAATAACACACATGCACATCATCATCATCATCCTCGCCTTAATCCCATCTATTGGGGATCAGTCACCTTAGTCTTAAACCTCTATTTGCCCCGATCTCCCACATCCTCGATGCATATACCAGCAATCCTCATATCCTCCTCAATCATGTTTAGCCATTTCTTCTTTGGTCTTCCTTTTCCTCTTCTTCCTTTCACACTCAATTTCATAATTGTTTTTACTGCTTGGGATAAACCGCCTACTTGGTTTATTAGACCTTTCATCTTGTTTGACTTCATTTTTATATCGGCTGTCACCTGACGCAACCTCATTTGTCGCCTCTTACGACTGGCTGAAGGGCTGTGGAACTATTCTGTATCCCATTTTACCGGGACTATAGGTTGATTCAGGGCAAAGATCTTAATACTCCTACACACACACACACATATATTTTATTTATTTATAATCAGTTTTTCAATTCAATTATTCTTTTAGCTCCAGATCCACCTACAAACTTATCAGTGATTGTAAAGGGAGGAAAAACTGCACATATTCAATGGTTGCCTCCAAATTCTGGAAATTACCATGGGTTTAAATTGAAAGTAATATACAAGTCTAATATAATATATTTATTTTTTAAAATTAGTTTTAATTTTAAACATCATACAATTGTAAATCAAACAAAACTTTATTTTATATTTCAGGTTATCAGTCTATCAAATACTGGTTTAATACAACAAGAACAGTTTTATAAAATTTTTAATATAAGTTCACAATCTAATGAACCACCGCCGAAAGAATCACAACAATATATTTTGAAAGATTTAATACCCGGGGCTACATACCAATTACATTTGTTCACTGTATATGATCATAAAGAAAGTGTTGCATATATTTCAAAAAATTTTACAACTAGTAATAATTAAAAACATTAATATTAATTATATTTTATTTTATTTACATTTGTAATAATTTTGTATTAAATTCCCTACCAGAACCCAGTACTCCTGGAAAGTTTATAGTATGGTTTAGGAATGAAACAACATTATTAGTACTGTGGCAACCGAGTTATCCAACTAGTGTGTTTACTCATTATAAGGTAAATATTAAAAAAAAAAAGGTAAATATTACTTCTTTTTTGTATAAAATGTAATAAAATTTTAAATCATTTAATAGGTGAGTGTTGAACCTCAAGACTCACCAGAATCGGTTCTATATGTTGAAAGAGAAGGTGAGCCACCAGGACCTGCTCAAGCTGCTTTTAAGGGCTTAATTCCGGGACGTGCTTATAATATAAGTGTCCACACAGTAAGTGAAGATGAAACTTCAATACCAACTACAGCACAATATAGAACTATTCCATTAAAACCATTAAACGTAGCAGTAGATTCACGTTATACAAGTTCTTATGGAGTACGGATACAATGGGAACCACCCAAAGGCCTTTGGTAATAATTTTAAGATATATATAATATTCAAATAACTTTAATTTATGTATATATAAATGAAATACCATAAAATATAATTATTATATATAAATTCTTATATTACGTAGAAAATGGATGTGTAACACAATGTTGATTTTATGTTTAGCGAATTTGATAAGTATCAAATATCTATTAACAATGTTAAGAGGCCATCGCAACATTCTGTAAACCAGTTAGCAGGTCATCGTAGTATTGGTGATCAAATTCAACAGACAATAACTGTTATACGGCCACGTGAAGGTGATGTGTCTAATTCTGAAAATGTGCAATGGTATGATGTTTATGAACCTCAACAATTACAACCTGGTCGGACTTATCAAATTCTAGTAAAAACTATTTCTGGAAAAGTTGCGTCTTGGCCTACATCCGTAAATGTGACTTTAAGTATGTTAATATTTTAGAACCAAACAAATATATTACTGTTGAAATTTGTTTTCATTATTTAACTAAATAAAATTTTTATATATTTTATAAATATTTATATTTTTTACAGAGCCACTTCCTGTAATTGATTTAAAAGTCATTAGTAATTGTAATTCAAATGGAAACAATTTAAATGAAGATTGTGGAGTATTATTAACTTGGAAGTCTGACGCAATGAGCTGGCAAGACGCATATCAAATAAGTTACACTGAGATAATCACAGGATTATCTTCATCGGCTTCAGAGTCATTAATTACCTCTTCAGTCTTATCATTAGGGAATAATCTCAATCAATCACAAAATGCGTCTTTGCGACCATCCTCTATTACTGCCACAACTTCTGCAGATAGTAATATTATTGTGGTCCAAGCTACTAAAGAGTCAATTGAAGATCCATCAATAATAATAGAATGTACATTGGAATCTTTATTACCTGGTCGTAATTATTCTGTCTCAGTTCGATCACTTAGTTCAGGTGTTGCATCAAATGATACATTTGTTTATTATACAATGAGTACGTAATATATATATATATTTTTTTTACGATACATTTCATGTATATGCGTAAAAAACAAATAATATTTTGTTTTTATATATACACGTACAGAGCCTTCTGCTCCAATTATAGAAGATTTAAAACCAACCATGGACTATGGGTTAAATGTGTCTTGGAAAACAGATGTGAACAGCAAACAAGAAACCTTTCAAGTTGTATACCGTCGTAATGATACTGGTTTGTATACCTTTGTACATGTTTGTCTTTCATTGTTATTTGGACTTTTTTTGTTGTAGATGATATACCGACAGTTCGCATTACTAGTGAATGGCGAATGGCTTTAAGAAATTTATATCCCGGTGCATGTTATCAACTTAAAGTTTTTGCTATCAGTCATGGTTTTTTGTCTGAACCACATAATATTTTCCAGGCAATTTGTAAGTTTAATATAGACAATAATACTTAAAATATTTATTGTTTGTACTACTGTATTATTGTAATTTTAGATCCTTTGCCTCCAACTGATCTTCAAGTGGAAAATATAACAGCTGCTTCAAATGTAGGGTCAAATTCAGTTTTATTGAAATGGAATAGTCCACGAGGTGAAGGCTTATTCACTGAATATTCAATTAAATATCGTACTATTGATTCAAATGGTAGTCAGCTTCCATGGATTCGACTTCCTGGAGTACAGACAACCGAAGCTGAAATTACTGATATGATTTCTGGACAACGGTATACAATACAAGTCAATACACAGACATTTGGATCTTTGGAGTCACTATATCCATTGCTAATCAATTATACAATACGTAAGTATTTCATTATTATAGTATTATTTGTTTTATGAAAAATCAAATTATTTTCATATTAAATATAGTTTTTATATTGATTATATTAAGAGTTGTTAGTATAATAAACTTATTTATATGATTTTGTATTTATTTTACAGGACCGAATCCAGTAACCAATATTGCTTTGATGATAGAAGCTACCAATATTACTTTACAGTTCCCACGACCGGAAGGTTTAATTGATTATTACTCTGTAGAGTATAAACTTCTAACACCATCTCAACGAGCAGATATAAATGAGACATCTACTTCTATTAATTGGATTGCAGAAAGCACATCTTGGAATAGAGCCTCTTTCAATGGACAGAAAAATTTTACCGATTCTGGATATTCTAATGTGTCTATTGAAGGAACTATAAATTTGGGTTTAGATGATCTTATTTCAGGTGCTGGTTACACAATAATAATACGTACTTGTTCAAATTCCATGTTCAGTGATCCTGTAACCTTAGAAGCACATACAAGTGAGTTGTTTTCTTTTATTATTTATCTTAAAAAATATGTTTAACTAAAAATATTGTACCAAAATAGAATTTATAAATAGTAATTATTAATTATTTTTGCATTTTGGAAAACTGTCTTCTTTAAAATATACTTTAACACTATTATATAATTATAAATTATAATTTTAGTAATTGTGTATGTCATGAATTATTTTATGATTTTTAGTGCCATTGATTTTATCTGAAATATTAGCTGTAAATGATCAAGAACTGGCCACAGACACTTTGACAATACGATATACTCCCACCCCACAAACAGCAAGTCGTTTCATCAAGTATCGTTTTCAGTTAGCAGAAGCTGTTCATCAGTCATCTAGTATCACAACTACTACTCCAGAATCAAAATTTGGAATTACTAATAGTAATTCTACATCAGTTCGAATGGCTGAAAAATTAGCTTCAGATAGCGAATGGAAAGTTAGCTGGCATTTTCTAGTTCCTGGTCGTTTGTATGATATTACTGTTTGGACTGTATCTCCATATGGTGTTCTCAGTCAACCATTATATCGTCAAGATCGGTTATGTAAGTAACATACAAAATATATTATAATATTAATTAATGTCAACTTTTCCAAGAAGATTATAGTTATAAGATTTAAATCACACGGTAAATGTGATATAAAATGTTAACATAAACATAATGAGTTGATAAATATAAATAACATTACAAAGGACCTCCAATAATCTAACCTGTATTTAATCCGGCGTCCCCTATTATTCAACATGCCTATCATTATTAATTGTACATAAAATTAGTATGATTTGTAGGTTAAATAGAATCTTTGATTTGTAATTTTTCGGATTATAAGGCACTTTTTTTCAAAAAATTCCAGTCTTTATATAGGGTCTTAGGCAGTATTCTATAATCTGACAAATTTGATAGTCCGACACTGTCCAACAAAATGTTTGTCAAATTACCGGGGAGAGGGCACTATACTACAAATTATTTCATTTAAATAATTATGATTTTGTTTATATTATACAGATCCAGAACCAATTACTAATTTGAATGCCACAAAAATTAGCCGTGATTCTGTACACCTTATTTGGACTTTGCCACGTGGTCAATATGATGTATTTGAAGTTGAATATCTAAATACTGATGTTTCGACAATGAATGGAATTTCATCTTCATCAGATGGTGGAGAAGGGTTACTTGTACAAAATTTAACAGATAAACCGTGGTTTTTAGTACAAGGTCTTCGTCCGTACCGCAATTATACATTCACTGTTGTTGTTAGAGCTGGTGGTGTGGGCAATTATGGTTCTCAACACAAATTGTTAAACGGTGGAAGTTATTCAACAGAAATATTATTGAGACGTTCAGTTCCTGTATCTGGTACTTTTAGCACACTAGAATGGGTACCAGGACGTTGTAAACGTTTCCAGGCTGTAGATGTTCAACCTGGACAAATTACTTTAGAATGGACATTACCAGAATCTGAGCATAATGGTGTACTTCTTCATTATGTTGTCTCTTGGACAGCTGTACTCACTTCTTCAATTTCTTCATCGGCTTATGGTACATCCATGTCGACAAATGCTGTAGCTGATCTGCATAATGTAGAAGACAAACAATTAAGTATAAATAATTTACTTAGTAATGATGAATTATTAAATGGTCGGCCATCTATTGAATCTGAAATTGAAATTGACGAAACAATTAAGACTGCATTTTACGAATCATGGAGAAATAAGGCAACAATTAAAGGTCTTATACCTGGTTATCTGTATGTATTCAATATTAGTGGTGAAACACGTATTGGCCGTGGTGCTGTGGTTAGTTTAGAACAGCGGATGCCAATTTTAGGTAACATAGTTATTTCAAACATGTTTATCGATTACTACATTTTGATTTTAAACATTTATATTATAGCTCCTCCAAAACCCAATGCTCAGGTAGTACCGACTGAAGTTAGTCGAACTACCAATTCAATACAAGTGCGTTTCCGTAAAAACTATTTTGGAAATCAAAATGGTAGAGTGATTGCGTATACATTAATTGTAGCAGAAGATGATTCTAAAAATTCGACTGGATTAGAAATGCCAAGTTGGAAAGATGTTCAAGCATATACAATATGGCCACCCTATCAGGTAAATTAATTCTGATAGAAAATTTTAGTTATATTATTATATAGAATCGGTATAACAAAATTGTAGAAAAAATAAGTAATTATGATATAAATATATATTTCTTGGATAAATAATACAAATTTTTGTGACAATTAGGTATTAGATCCATATCATCCATTTTCGACAAATAAAACAGTTGAAGATTATACTATTGGACAAAACACAAAATGCAACTTAAGCAGTGGAAAAGTACAGTCTTCACAGTATTGTAATGGGCCTTTGAAATCTGGTACAATATACCGTGTTAAGGTCCGTGCGTTTACCGCAAATGACAAGTTTACCGATACTATGTATTCATTTCCTATACAAACAGGTTTGTTAAATACTTCAATAATGATTTATAATAATAAATAATGAGCATTATTGTGTTATACACTGGGTATATTATATATACATTGTGTGTTTTAGACCAAGACAATTCGTCAGCTCCAACATCAGCTGCATACATTATCATATCTGTGGTAGTTGGTATACCAGCTATTTTTATTTTTATTGCCGTTTGTGCTGCACTAGTGGGGAGAGGTCGTAATAGTTGGTTTTTGTGCGGTAAAAATCAAATTATGAAACGTAGCCCTGGAGGCGCTAAAAGACAGTCTGGCACAGGTCAAAGAAGAATTCCTGGGGGAAAGTTTTTAGACAGTTCCTTATCTGCTAGAGGCCGTGGCAATGATATGGTAAATTCTTCCAATGTTCAACAACAACAGCTATCTTGTGATTTACAGTCAAGGTACATTAAAATAATTACTTATTCGTACTGAAATTATGTTTAAGAATGATTGATAATTATTTAAAAATAAATTAACAAATATTAATTTAATAAATATTGTTTAAATTGCCATTTCTGTGTTGTATAATACATAAATTTAGTTTTTATTATTAACTATATTGAAAAAGCGATATTATAATCTTAACAAGTAAATTTGGTATCTAAATAATTTTATTTTATTTTTGTACAATTTAATGAATATAATAATTGTGGTTTTATATAATTTTGTATTATCAAAATGTAAATACGAAAAATTAATATTATTTGTTATACATTTTGTTTTATGAAAATCAGTCGGCCTGTAAGAGTGGACAGATTTATGGAACATTACACACAAATGTCAGCTGATTCAGACTTCCGATTTTCTGAAGAATTTGAAGATTTAAAACATGCAGCTTTAGCGTCAATTAATAGTATTGGAATAACTACAACATCAGCTGATTTACCATGTAATCGTCCCAAAAATAGGTTTACGAACATTTTGCCATACGACCACAGTCGTTTTAAATTACAGCCTGTGGATGATGAAGAAGGGTCAGATTATATAAACGCCAATTATGTTCCGGTATATAACCCATATACATAGGAGGGAGTAGTATTTATTTTTTTTTTTAATTATTTTAATTTATATTCTAGGGCCATAATAGTGTAAGAGAATTTATCGTCACTCAAGGTCCATTACATTCAACTAGAGATGATTTTTGGCGAATGGTCTGGGAATCCAACACTAGAAGTATAATCATGTTAACAAGATGTGTAGAGAAGGGTCGTGAAAAGTGTGATCATTATTGGCCGTACGATACTCACCCTGTGTATTATGGTGACAACATATGTGTCACATTATTGAACGACACACATTATTCAGATTGGGTGATAACTGAATTTATGGTCTGCCGGGTAAGGATCAAACTTTATAATCTTTTAGAATTTAAAAAAAAATTGCGAATATATTTCATATATACGAATTCGAATGACCCAAAATTTTAAAAGAATATTTGTATACATATCGTAGGTATTCAGTTATATAATTTGGGTAAAATAGCATTATTTATACATTATTCATAGTCTACTAAAGTTAATTTTAATTTAAAATTGACAAACTTGTAAAAGTATTTATTTTATTTTCTTATTGACATTATCGTACCAACATTTAGTTGTAGAAAAATGATTGTCAATTGCGTATAAACATTTTTAAAGATATTTTTACGAATACCAGTGTTAATTCATTTAGGACACTAATCTGAGTCATGGGTTCTTCACCATTTTTGAAACACGGATCCCTTCAAAATATACAATATAATTATAGACCATCCCGAATGGAGACTTGTTTTAATTTTTATACGTATTGATGCGTATATTATTTATTTTTGTATAAAAGAAGTGTTAAAAATTTCTATATATAGCATTACATTCCAGTAGCAAAATGTGTTTAGTTAGTACTTTATTCGACAAATTTTATTTGTATTTTTTAATAAGTTTATTAATGACACAGAAAAACCATGTAAACAATTTTGTGAACCAATACAATTATCAACACATAGAATTTTTACTAAACCCAATTTATTTATTTTTTGTTAAAATTTCAAAAATATTATTTCAAAACACTCGAATTTTTTACCAATTATTTATTTACAACAACGTCATACATATACAAATTAGTTAGTTTAAAAAATGTATCTGATTCTCTATTAAATTTAATATGTTGAAAATTTCAAAAATTTCCTGTTTCCTTGTGTTTAAAAACGAGTACAATTTATGTTTTACATAAATATATATAATTAATAATTATAATAAATTTTAATATAATGTTTATCGTGTAATATTCTAACAACGCTTTAATAACATTACTAAATAAATTTGCTACAATTCTCTCGAAGTCGACAAATCAGAAAGTTTTTGTCTTAGTCTAGCAAAAATTGAAATGACACAACTGTATTTAACGTTAATAAATTAACAATAACAATAATAAGTACGCCAATGTATTCATTCTGTTGGTTTATAGAATGATCAAAAACGAGTGATAAGACATTTTCATTTCATTACTTGGCCCGATTTTGGCGTACCCAATCCGCCACAGACATTATGTCGTTTCGTCCGAGCCTTCCGAGAACGTCATCACGGCGTGGGGAATACGGTGGAGCAAAACCAACACCAGCTCCAACATAATCACCGACCTATAATTGTGCATTGCAGGTACAAATCGTTTGTAGAAAAAAAAAACAATTTATATTTTCGCCTTCACGATCGGACGCAAATTAAAAAATATTCGGGGTCTTTAATCCGACTTTGTACCGCGTCCGTATAATGTGGTGTATGTAAAAACCGCCCAATTGTCCAGCCCCATGTGTATGTCAATTACGTTGACGAACAAACAACGGTGATGAGCGAGAACGTATCGGGACAAACGTTTTCTCGAGTTGACGGCATGAGGTAGTGAGGAGGCGATGACGATGATATATTATCGTCCGTGACTGCGCGCGTGAGACGACCTGTACATTTAAAATTTGATTCAACGCGCCGTAGAAAATTGCGGGACAAAACATTTCGCGTCCGACCGTGTCGACCAATAATAATAATAACGAATCGCGTGTGTATTTAGCGCGGGCGTCGGACGTTCCGGTACGTTCATAGCCCTGGACAGGGTTTTGCAGTCGCTCAACGACCCGACGAAGGTGAACAATTACATAGACGTGTACGGGATCGTGTACGCGATGCGAAAGGAACGGGTGTGGATGGTGCAAACCGAACAGCAGTACATTTGCATCCATCAGTGTATCGTGTGCATACTGAAGCAGAACGACGGCGGCGGCGACCAGCAGGAGCTGCTCGACCAGGATATGGAGCTGATGAACGGCGGGACCGCGCTGACGACCACGGCCATGATGGCTCACCACAATCGCGCTTTCGAAGGTACGTCGTCGTTAATATTGTGTTCGAACACCACCACGTTTATCGTGCGGTGCGGTATATTGTGGCTGAACGCGGCCGTTATGCCGACGACCGCGGTCGCCGCCGGGGGTTTTTGGTCCAAACGGCGCCATCAGCGCGGCGCGACCAGGCGGCGACCGTCCGCGGTTACGAAGAACGCCGCCGGCACCATGAACACGATCGTCACGACGAACGCGTACAATAGGTGTTGGTGGACATCTTGCGCTTGGACCCGGTGGGCCCGAAAGTCGAACGCCGATCACGCGGCGCACGACGTTTACCGTCTATGAGATGTGCCCGAGCCTCCCCATCAGTTTCTTTCTCGCCCTCCCCCCCCCCGACCCGATACTTTTCATTTGTATTAACGATTATCGACGCGTATGTACCGTCTGTAATTATAATTAGGTGTAGTCGTGCCAAAACGGGTAAAGTGTCCATGATGCCGAGGAGCGCGTGCGATAATATACATACGCATATAAGTGAGAGAACGTTATCATATGTTTGTGTGCTCGTGTGTGCAATTATAAAACGTGTAACGATTAATAAATAAAAACTACGAGGCTGTGAATAATTAATAATATCACTAAGGCTAGGTTTGTGTGCGAATAACGTATATTTATTATTATTTTTTTTTTTTTTTTTTTTGAACGTCCGACGGAATATTTAATAATAGAAATCTAAATATTCGTTCGGTCAATTATTGACGACGATTCGTTATTTTTTACTTGGCGTGTTTGTATTTCGCGCATCACGTATAATTTTCGTTCGATCGTTTTAGACGAACGCGCGTAAACTACAAATTCGAGTGTGTACGCTCCTACTATAATTACAAGGTATTATACAATCGTGTGTATAACCACGCGCGCGGCGCCATTTCTAATGGTAGTGCCGTTTCTAGTAAGACATTTTCGTAAAAACGGGAGAAACGTTGTTTCGATAATTTTCTGAATTCGCGTTAACTATTACAACGTCCAACGAACGCAAATATAAAAGTGACGTCCAATAAGGAAAAAGGCTTTTTCAAAAAATAAAACTCAACCGCGAATTCGCGTCGCCCTTTTTTTTCGGACGTTTTATACGACATTTATTTATGTTAAAAGTACGATTTCGTTTCTTTCCCCGACCCTCGTTATTTTACTCAAAAAACGACGGATATTGCTACTACTACTACTACTACTACTACGTTTCTCTTAAAAGGGTAAAATTGCCGAAATCGACATCGGAAATGGCGCCGTCAAAAAACAACACCGCCCCACCCAAAAACTATATATTATTATAACGATAGATATCCCCTCCCCCGAAATCTTGTACACGTATTACTTTTAAGACTTAAATCAAAATCATTCGACAGAGTGCGCGCGGTGGGGCGGGAGGTATTTTATTAAGCGTTTACCCGTGTCATAAAACAACGGCGCGCGGTGTTGGCTAGGCTAGTATTTATTATTATAAATAAATTAATTCGATTGTATTTAGTTTGAAAATAACGACTAATAATTTTTTTTCGCCGCTGTGAGAGGGAGGAGGGATAACTTAAATAAATGGTACGTAAAAACGTAGAACTCGCGATATTTTGCGCGATTTATTGTCATTTCTTCAGTATACGTATAACGCTTTTGTTTGTATTAGATTTTGGGCGAAGCAAAGAAAGAATGTATTATTTTACTACGAGTGCGTGCGCTTTTTTTTTGTTTTAATACGTATTTCGTCTGTAAACACTTTTTCGACGATCGCGCGAAGAGTGTTGCGCGATTTATATATTTTCCAACAACGAATTTTGTATAGACCGCTGCCTTAAATGTCTAACGAACTCGTTTCGGCGCTTTATCGCGGTATACACACGCGCGTCGTATGTGTACGAGGTGTTTTAGCGACCGGTAAAACATTCGAAATCGTCGGACGCGATTTGTTTTACGTATAGTTTAAAGTACTTACGTACGTTCATCACTTCGATTTTGTTCGCTACATTTAAGCGAACAAAATAATACGTTCGATACGATCTATTTATATTCACTATAATCGTTGTATAAAAACCCGTTCGGACGAACACTAGCGTAATCGTTACGAGTTTCGTTTACCGCGGAATTCGTTATTTGGAACGAAATCGAATAAGCTAAACACAGCCCTGCCACAAATCCGTGTACCCGCGTATCTACCCAGGAAGTCGCGGTAATTTTGTTTATCGAATACGAACGTTTTCGTTTTCCGGGTTATTCGTCGTAATTAATAACGGTGTATTTCGCGTGTTCACGGCGTACGGCGTTTACGCATAATCGATCGTGTTAGTTACATGTACATGTATACGTCAGCGATACAACCGGGTTTCTCTCGAGGGGGGTTCAAAAAAAAAAAAAAAACGAAAAATCCCTTTTATCGTCGCGTTTTTTAACGGTATACAATTAAAAACGCCACCGTTTCCTTTCCCATACGGTTATCCGATTTTACGGAACGCGCGCGTATAATTTTTATATTATTCGCGTAAATTCGCCGGTATTCGCCCCCCCCCTTTGCTCTTCGGTTTCGAAGTGCCTTGGGCGCGCCACTAATATATATATATATATATATATATATATATAAATATATATGTATACACGCACGACGTATAATGACGGATTCGAGCGTAACGAACGCGCGACTACGTCGGTTTGTTGGTTAAATATGAAATCGTGTCGCGCGCGCGCGCGTGTGTGTTAAGCTAACGTCGAGTATGTTGTGGCATATAGTAATAGTAGTAGTAGTAGTAGTAGCATGCAATAGCTTCGTGCGGAGAAATTAACGCGTTTCGATAAACATATATTTACACGCGTTGTTTGTTGTGTGTTTCAGATGACGAAGGTATAGCCGAATCAGGAATATGATTAATCCGTATTGACGTATATTCCCGGGAACGTGCACGTACGTGTATAGGTATTTTTTTTTAACGTTTTTTTTAATGTTTTTTTTTTTTTTACTCGTATTTGTCGTCGGTACGCCAGTGTATCGGGTTTTTTTTTTACGTCGCCGACAATTTATATATATGTGTATGATAACGACAGTATTATTGTATCGTGT